>RJWT010001625.1:0-46451 GCA_004365215.1 Cuniculus paca
CAATGTATAGTACCATACAAACCTCTCTCTCCCTCCCTCCCTCCCTCTCTGTGTGTGTCTCTCTTCTCCCTTCTCATCCCATCTCTCCTGCTCCCCCCCTCTTCACCCTCTCCCTCTCCCTTTCTCTGTGTTTCTATGTCTGTGTCTGTCTCTGAGTCTCTGTCTCTGTCTCTGTCTCTCTCTCCCCTTTTTTGTAAGAAAAGTAAAAATTCCTCTTACACAGGAATCTTGGGGAAGACTAAATGAGTGGGCATTTAGAATACGTAGAAAATGTGTCACTTACACAGTCCATACTAGTAAATGTTAATTCTCTTTCCATCCCTGCTGGCCCTAATGCAGTATCTTAAACCCTGGTTACTGACATTTTTATGTGACTGCTATGAAATCTGAGGGGAACTGAAGCTGTCAGTCTAATTCATGGGAATGGGTTATCTTCACAACAATATTTCAGATCCCAAAATATGAGGCACACATATATGCACAAGCTACAACAAAATGAAAGTAACTTTATTTGGTTATTCTTTTACTAATCATCAGCATCTATCTTTGTTCTAATGGGCTGTCTAATTTCTATCATTAAAAATTGTACTTAAAGCAAATTTTCCTCTTAAGTGCTGATGATAAAAGTGTGGCTTCACATCTAAACTGTTCAAACTGTTGCAATCACTTCCTGTTTTGCTCATAATATTTATAATGTTTATTTCAATGCCATCTTCAATATGCTTAACACTATGCTGTATGTAACATTAAAATGCTCTATCAGCTTTTTAAATTTTATTTTACAATACTGGATATGGAACTCAGAGCCCTCACCCTTTTCTTATTTTTCTTTTCTTTTTTTTTTTGAGATAGGGTTTTGCTAAATTGCCCAGGTTAGGCTTGAACTTGAAGTCCTGTTGCTTCAGCCTCCTGAATGCTGGGATTAGAGACATGTGCCACTACTACCAGGATGGGTCTGAGGGTCCCAGGGGCTGAAATAAGGAACATAACCCATCCTTTTCATAACAGAGTTGCTGAGTCTCATCACAGAAAAAGAATTTTCAGGGTGTGTCACTAAGAGGCATGAGAGATTTTATTAGACAGAGATTTTAGGATGTAGTCAAAAATAGCATGCAAGTGCTCAGAGAAACTAGACACATGAAGAGCTGGAATTGGATATGTTTAAGTGGGTGTCTTCAGATGGGTGATGTAGGACGCGTATTCTTACTGTCTGGCAGGTTACAATGTAAGCATCTACTTGTATTTGAAGTTGAGATATGCTGCCCACAAATATTGCTGCTTCCTTGCCAGAGCCAAGATTTTCATGTTTATTCAGATTTATTATTTTTAAGACCTTTAGGATTTTTTTTGAGTGGGTTAACTGAAAGGGGAAAAGTTTGAATAACTTCTGTGTCTTGAAGCTGAAGTTTAGTACAATTTTAAAATCTCAATGTCTTTGTCACTTTTCTACTTGGTTTTTATTTCTTCTTTCCTACCTCACCACCATGCCCAAACCTATTGTTATGGTGTGTGTCTGGATGTCCCCCCAACGTCTCATGCAGTCACGGGGACAGGCTTCTAGAATTTGTGATTGATTCATGGTTCAATGCTGGGATTATGGGTATGAGTGCTACACCTACCCTGGGGTGGGTAGCTTATATTCAGTATAAGGGACAGAAACAGTCTTTGCTGTGCTCTTCATCTTTTGCTCTTGCTGTTTTTTTTTTTAAAGAGGATAAAACCAAACAAAGAAAAACAGAATAAAGCTAATCAGAACAGAACAATGGAAGTGATACAGGACTTCAAAACAAGAAAATAGGAAATCTTCTCTGTATCATTCCAATTTTAGTATATGTGCTGCCGAAGCAAGCACGGTAATAGGAAATCAACAAAGGCTACCATAATGTCTCTTGTTTTCTTCAAAATAACTGTTCTTACCATCAGACATAATAAAATCAAACAAAAAAACCCAAAATAAAACCTATTGAAACAAAAGAATGAAAGTGTATTTTAAAGAGAATAAAACCAAACAAAATAAAACAGAATAAAGTCAATCAAAACAAAATAGTGAAAGTGATACAGGATTTCAAAACAGGATAATAGGATTGATTTTGTTGTCTTCTGCCACCCTGAACTGTTGCCCTCTGCCATGTGCCACTCATGCTACCTTGGAGCCAGCTGAGTATAGACTGAAACCTCCACAAACTGGGAGCTAAATAAACCTTTCCTTCCTTCATTTTGGGTGTTGGGCATTTTCTCTCAGCAATGAGAGAAAAGTGACCAACACAGAATTTGGTAACAGAGAAGTGGGGTCCTTGCAGTGACTGTACCTAACCATATGGTTCAAGAGCCTTTGGGAATGGCTTGTGGGAAGAGTTTGGAAAGGTTTGGAGATGTTGCCTGAAAGAATAGAGTTGGAATGCTTTAGGCTGTTCTGTATGGGAGATTCTGGTTGGAACTCAAAAGTCCAGAAGGCTGTTAAAAATCCTGCCAGTAAAGACCCTCAGTCTTGGGAGGATTCTGCTGGGGAGAAGGACTGCACTGGTTATTGGAGTTCAGACGATGTATGTTATGAATAGGCAAAAAGTTTACCTGCATTTTGCTCATGTCCAGAGATTTTGCCTGAGACTAAGATTAAGAGTGGTAGACTAATTTATCTGGCAGAAGAAATTTCAAGGCAGTTGAATGTTGAGGTGGTGGCATGGCTATTGCTGGGGTTTTTAGCCAGATTTATGTTGAGAATCAAGAGAAAGGAGCCCAGCAGAATGATTTAAAATGTTGTGAGTTTGGCCAGAAAGGAAGCTCCAGTAAAGCTTTGGACTGCAAAGAGAGCTGAGGCGGTCTCCATTATTGAGAAGGAACAGCAGAATACAAAAGATGACCTGAGGGAATCACAAGAAGCAACAGGACTCCACCCTTTGCAGCCACAAAACTGCAAAACTGAAAGACTTTGCTCTGCGGAGAAAGTCTCAGAGCACCATGTTCCAGATGGCAGCAATGGCTGCAGCAGTTTCCACAATGGTGACAGTTGCACCAGGTTCCAGAATGGTGACAGCCTAGAGAATTTGTTCCTCAGAATTTGATTCAGAGTGCTCAGCAATTCAGGTACTTTTCTCTCTTTGCTGAGCCAAAATACCCAACACCCCAAACTAAGGAAGAAAAGATTTATTTAGTTCACAGTTTGTGGAGATTTCAGTCCATAATCAGCTGACTCCAAGATGGGGTGGCATGGTACAGGGGCAACCATTCATGGTCCCAGAAGACAGCAAAAGCAAGAAAAGCAAATGGAGAGGAGCTTGGAGAGAAGACTCTTTCTGTCCTTTATATTGTATGTAGGTCACATCCACCCTAGGGTGCTATTGTATGTAGCACTCATACCCATAATCCCAGCACTGGACCATGAATTGATCACAAATTCTAGAAGCCTTCCCCTATGACTGCATGAGGCTTTGCAGGGACATCCAGACTCAAACCATAACAGCTATCATTTTATTTTTACATGTATTTAAATAATGTCATCAATCTTATAAAAATGTATTAAGTTTTTACTAATTCAGACTTCTAATTATTCTATTTTAAAGAATCTGGTCCACAGAGTGATTAATTTTCTTGAGGTCATGTTTGTTCTGTCAGTTTCTGGTTCAAAATCTTTTGAACATTTGTGTTATGTTTTGAATTTCCCAAATGAACAGCAACAGTAGTATTCTTTATGACAGAACAATATATTACATAACTAAACATGTATTTGTTTAATTTTCAGATAACTTACGTGCAAAGAAATGAGTAAAATTTTTGTGTATTTAAAGGGACCAAAATTAATTCTGTGTCTAGATTAAGTACATGTACTTTAAAATCTGAATCACCTCAACTTTCTACTTCACCATGCAGGATATTAATAATGATTAATAATAATATGTGTGATTATTGAGGTCTTGGCATATATATGCACAGCAGTTTTAGATGGTGCTTGTTTTATTTTGTTCATTTATATTTATTTATTTTTACCATACAACATATAATGTATTACTTACTATGAACAACTATTGTCTCAATTTCCTCTTGAGATCTGCTCTGCCCCTTTCCCACTTCTGGGTGAAACTGATACTCCCAGCTTCAGGAGTGCATTATATAGCATTGTCTTAGTTACTTTTCTCTTATTGCTGAGACAAAATACTTGATATCTAAAGTTAAAGGGGGAAAGACTTTTTTGGCTCACAGTTTGTAGAGGTTGCAGCCCATAATCGGCTGGGGCCTAGTCAGAGTAGCTTTGCAGAGGTGCGTACCAGAGGAGAAACAGTTCATGGTGGCAGACGATAGCTAAAGCAAGCAAGGGAAGAGAGGATAAGCCTCTTTCTGTCCTTATACTGTATGCAAGCTACCTACCTTAGTATGCAAGCTACTCACCTCATTAAGGTGAGTGGGTGTAGCACTCACCTTAATCCTAGTCAGAACCAATCAGTGGATTGTTTACTAATCATTCATCCTTAATCCCAGCACCACACACTGTAGATTCAGCCACCTCTGAACGAGCTCCATCTAAGACTGCATGAGACTTTGGGGGGACATCTAGACACAAACTATAACAAACATCCTGGCCTAACCAACTCATTAGGCCTTGTTAATGAGTATAATGGCAGCTACTCTTGGAATCTGGAATTTGATTTATCCTACTTAAAAACTACTAAGTCAGTTTGTTGCTGTTTCACGAATGTACAGAAGATGCAAGATTCTGGGGTTAGAGAAAAGAACTTTATCACTAATAGAATAACCAGAAAACAGCATGATTTGTATTAGTTATCTTTGTAGATTATACAATATGAGGTAAATGGATTCAATGAAGCAGTGGATTTATGTCACATCTTAGGGACACTGAGTTTTGGGGAACTACCACTTTATAGCAAGGAATATTCAAACCTTCTCTATGTTCTTGAAAGAGACAATAGCTGATTGTTCAAAAATGCATCCTGCAAACATCGCATTGAAGAGTCATCAAGGTAGACAGAAATTCTCATTAAGGGCTTCAAAACTTGGCACACTCAGTGAAATGTATGGAGGATCCATGGTAGAGTGCCTCCACCCAAACAAATGGCCTCAGACAGTGCAATTCAGAAGAATATGCTGTTTCCTCTGAAATGTGAACTTGGAAGGATGTCATGTTGCACTGTCTTCATTTATATTACAGTGAATTGCAAAGAAATATCCAGTCTGAAGATGGAACCAACATGGCAGAGCCCAAGTCAGAGATGATGAGAAGGACTTAAAAAATTTCTAGTGAATTATGTATCAAGTGCACCCTGAAGCCAGATCTTCTCAAGTTTTTTTTTTTAACTTATGTGTGCCACTTGTGTTTTTATTACCACCTATAAAATCTCTGATTGATTTGGCATTTGACATGCAGTGCTGCAGAAAGCATGCCATTATTCTGATCTTACAAGTGGCATAATATACACCATGAAGATTAAGTTGCCTCACATCAACACAATGCAGCGCCAAGTCTGCTGATGGGAAGCACTGTTCTCTTAACATTTAAACTGTTAGTTCTCAAACTTTTGTGTATATTAGAAGTATCAAGTTTCACCCTAGACCTAGTGAATCAAAATTCTTTTAAAGCAAATAAAGAACACGCATTTTTCTAAGTTTTCTGGTGTTTCTGATGCAGCACTTATAGACCACTTGTGAAATGTTTGCCTTAGAAGATGTGATTTCAAGGACACTGCTGTCCAATGTCTTGATATGATATTCTTATTTAAAAATCTTGCTTCAGAGAATAAAAGAATAATATCTAATGTCTTGTCAGTTATGCAAACCATAAATCATAGGAAAGTTCTCTGTTCTGAGATCTTTACTAGAAAAGTTATAAAACACAGAGTCCTGAGCTAGGAGAAGAGGTAGAAATTGAAATTTAAAAGACAAAGTGGCAAAAAAAAAGTGTTGAAGTTTTATTTTACCAATAATTTCTTAACGTCTTTTTAAATTACTTTGCGCATATATTATGTGTACGTATGTTTTAATTTCAAGTACCAGAGCTTATACACAGAGACTCGAGAGCCTTTTGAAAAAGACAGTTATCTGCTTCATTTGCTAGTTACAGTGGCTCATTGGATATAAAGCAGAATGTTTAATTTAATTATTGACTTTAAATAGACATGTTGCCACTGCTAATAATATTAACTAGATTAATTGTTGAAGAGTAATAGAGACAGAAAGACCACACTGAGACATACATTCATCAATATTTGGGACACCCTTTCCCCAAATAGTTGTGTAAGTCACGTGTACTATTGTACAATAATATCCTGCTTGTCTATTATGTCTTGAGTTTCTCTCTTAAATTTAAGTTGACTTTTGCAATACATGTCATTCCTGCAAAAGTCAGAACTATTTCTGTACATAATATTTCCACAGTGTCTTTCTCTACCTAACATGATGCTTTCCAAGTGGAATTCAATACATGGTCAGTCTTTCTTAAATTCTTAAATCTGAGAGTACTAGAGTCTTTATCTGTAATAGTTCCTGTCACATAGGTACTGTGGACAAGTTAGAGTTAAATTCTCTGAAAAGACAGCATATCAGCTGATAGTATTTACCACTTCTCACTTCCTTTTATCTATCTTATCCACTGAAAATTGAAGAAAAATCTAGTTTAAAGAAATACTTATTTTTGAGTTTTAAGTTTATTATTACTCAAAGAAGCTATGGTGGCATGCCTATGGTTTTAGTCTTAAATGGCTATATTTCTAGCTTTTGGCTAAGATTAAGCTTGATATATAATTTGACAATAAATTAGTTTATTATCAAAGTAAGCATTTCAGTAAAAGACTTTTATTTAAAATCACCTCTCCCTTTAAGGCGACATTCCTCTCTTCCCAGCAGTTTGACAAGCACATATTTTTTTTCTTTATATTAGTTTGAACTGGTTACTTCAGTTCACAGGCTTCCTTATCCTTGTCTTTGCTTAAGAAACATCTTCTTTCTCTTTTACAGCTAAAATCAGAAGCTGGGCTGTATCACATAGCTTGCAACATAGTCTTTTTACACACATGCTCCCTATAATACTCTGTCTCTAGATAGTTAATAAAATAATAACTGTTCTCTTACAGTGTTGTCTCTCTGCCTACCTTCCTCTAGGGAAACCATGTCACAATGCAGTACCTGTCTTCCAGGCAAGTCGGAAAGCCAGTAAACTGAAATTTGGGTGGGAAGCATGATATCTTTCTGTGTATGTGAAAGAGGTTCTCATTAGCTCAGTGTAACTCAAAAAGTCAACAGCACAGACTTTACAATGGTGTAATTTGTAAACTTTCACCACTGTAGCAGTGAATACTATTAACCAATTTGGTTAAGTAGCTAACCTCTCTGATTTGGGTTTTTGAAATGAAAAAGAGATTGAGTCAGTTGTGAGAAAAAAAAAAGTAACCCTAACACCAAGGAGATTTTTTTTTAAGAAAACACAGAAAAAATGGACAGATTTCTAGAAACATATGAATTACCAAAGCTGAATCAAGAAGATATAATAATTCTAAATAACTCAATATCAGTTAATGAAATTGAAAATATAATTAAAATTTATCAACAGAGAAAACCCCAGGTCCTGATGCATTTACTGCTGATTTCTACAAGAAATTTAGAGAAGAGTGAATGCCAATATTCTTCAAACTTTTTACTGAAATTGAAAAGGAAGCAATATTCCCTAACTCATTCCTGTTGTCAAGTATTACCCTGATAACAAAACCAGAGAAACCCCAACCAAAAAAGAGAACTACATGCCAATCTCCCTAATGAACACAGATGCTAAAATCCTCAGTAAGATACTAGCAAACAGAATCAGCAAATCAGGAAGATAATACACCATGACCATGACCAAGTGGGATTCATCCAGGAATGCAGAGGTGGTTCGACATATCCAAATCAACAAATGTAATACACCGTATCAACATAGCCAAAGACAAAAACCACATTACCATCTCAATAGATACAGATAAAGCTTTTGACAAAGCCCAACACTCATTCATGATAAAAACCCTACAGAAAATTGGAATAGATGGCCTTTACCTCAATCTGATAATAACCATCTATGACAAACCAACAGCCAACATCATTCTCAATGGACAAAAACTGAACGCTTTCACTCTAAAATGAGGAACAAGACAAAGATGTCCACTATCACCACTCCTATTCAATGTAGTTCTGAAAACAGCCAGAGCAGTTAGACAAGAGAAAGAAATAATAGGAATAAGGATAGGAAAGGAAGAAGTTAAATTAACATTATTAAATTAACATATGACATGATACTCTACATAGAAGACCCCAAAAACTCCGCCAAAAGACTTGTAGATTTAATAACCAAATTCAGTAGCATAGCTGAATATAAGTCAACACTCAAAAATCAATAACATTCCAGTACACAAACAACAAACTCACTAAGAGAAAAATTAGAGAAACTATACCCTTCACAATAGCACCTAAAAAACTGAAATACTTAGGAATCAATCTAACAAAAGAACCAGAAGACCTCTACATTGCAAATTACAGTACTCTGAAAAAGGAGATCAAATAGAATATCAGAAAAAGTAAAGATATCCTTTGCTCATGGATAGGAAGAATCAACATAGTGAAAATCTCCACACTCCCAAAATTGTTATACAGATTTAATGCAATCTCAATCAAAATACCTTTAACATACCTCATAAAAATAGAGAAAACATTCCTAAAATTCATTTGGAACCAGAAGAGACCTGGAATAACAAAAGTAATTCTGGGCAAAAAAGGTAAGGCAGGAGGCATTACAATCCCTGACTTGAAATTATACTATAAATCTACTGTGGTAAAATCGGCAAGGTACTGGCAAAAAAACAGACCTGAGGATCAGTGGAACAGATTAGAAGATGCAGCCACAACTACAAATAAACGCAGCTACCTTATCTTTGACAAAGCAGCCAAACGTGTTCACTGGAAGAAAGACAGTCTCTTTAATAAATGGTGTTGAAACACTGACTCTCTGTATGCCAAAGAATAAAACTAGACCCGTGTCTATTACTATACACTAAACTAAAGCAAAAATGGATCAAAGATCTAAATATTAAAACAGAAATGCCCAATCTACTGGAGGAGAAAATAAGTAGAAATCTTGAAGAAATATGTGTAGGCAGAGAGTTCGTGAACAAGACCCAAACTTCACAGGAAATACTTCAAAGAATCAACAACTGGGACCTCATCTTTTTAAAAAAATTTTGCACAACAAAAGAAATCACCAACAGAGTGAAAAGACAACCCATAGATTGGGAAAAAATTTTAACTGATTGTCCCTTAGAAAAAGGACTTCTAGCTAGATCATATAAAGAATTGAGAAAACATCAGACATCCCAAATTCAAAGACCCAATTCAACAGTGGGCATCTGAGATGAATGTATACTTCTCAGATGAAAAAATACAAATGGCAAAAAAAACCATGAAAAATGATCAACATCATTGGTCCTTCGAGAGCTGCAATTTAACACAGTGCTGAGATTCTTTCTCACTCCAGAAAGAATGACTATCACCAAGAAATCAACCAATAACAAATGCTGGAGAGGCTGTGGTGAAAAAAGAACACTTCTCCATTGTTGGTGGAAGTGCAGACTGGTGCAACCACTGTGGAAATCAGTATGGATAGTCCTCAGAAACCTAGGATTTGGAGTCCTATTTGTCCCAGCTATTCCCCTTCTGGGTATCTTCCTGGAATTAAAAACATCATACCACAGCAATGTATGTGCACCAATGTTTATAGCTGCACAATTTGTAATAGCTAAAACCTGGAAATAACCCAAATGCCCATCAACCAAGAAGTTGAAAAAGAGATGGTATTTTTATACAGTGGAGCAGTACCTCGTCATAAAGAAAGATAAACTTGAGCCTTTTATAGGTAAATGAATGTAACTTGAGGGCATCCTCATTAGTGAAATAAATCAGACTCACTTGTGTAAACATCAATTGTCTCCCTGCTGTGAGAAACTGAAAGAGTAAATAAGGTCTAAAACCTACAATAGATATTGTGAAGTGGGAAGAAAATGGTAAAAAGGAAAAAAGGAATTAGGATGGGCTAAAGGAGAAAAGAAAAAAGGGAAGAGAGAAAAAATGCCAGTTAGTTATACTGTTAGTGTCTCTTAGTTCATAGAAAAGGAAGATTTGTGCTTATATCAACTGGAGAATTTTTTTTGGACTGGTAAGAAAAACAGAAAAACATTGGACTTTATTACTAGTAGATCAGCCTAGTGAGAATAGGAATAGCATTCTTTAAAATAGTAAAAATAAGCTTTTATGTACTCTGAGTAACTAAAGATAATAATACTCAACGTATTAACTATTGTTCTCCTATCATCTTGTTATGAAATTTTGTCTTACCTTCTTTCCATAAAATAAAAAAGTTAAAAATTTAAAAAATCAAAGAAGCTTTATATGGCATCAATTTATTTGAGATAGGTTTGAAATATATTACAATTTTTAAAAATGCATTTTCCATGTTATTCTCCAGGGAAACTTCCTGCTATTTGTCTCAGAGCAACATACTCAACAACTGGCCAATGATCAAGTTAAAATGGATAAATCATCAAAGTGTTTAAAATACAATCTTTTTCTGGGTGTGTCCTGTGAGAGGATGGCCTGGGAGATACCACTCTGGGAAACCAGAGGTCACTTATAAGCAAGATAATAGTTCACAGATGCTAAGTAGATACATTTTAACTTCCTCTATAAATCATGCTTCATATCAGTCTCTCTGAAATAAGGCTCATGATCTTAGGATAAGAGCCTTGTTTAAATATAAAAATGCTGGGAAATCAGGCATGTGTGTGGGTTGGTGTGCATATTTGGTTGGGGGTGAGGATTTGCTACATAAATTTTCCTGCTATACCATATGAAGGGCTAAGACAGAAGTACTTGACTCCTGTGGTTTTTCTCTAGTGTAAAGATGATGTGGGAACTGTGAAATACTTTAATACGTGAGGTTGGAAAAGGTAATTAGACATGCACCAGAGACAGTCATGTAAAAGGAGGGTGACATGATCAGAGGAGATTTTGAGGGCCACCAGTCTGAGCTACCCTAAGTCCTGTCAAACCACTGAACCCACAGGCTCACCAAGGGCGGCAGTGGCAGGTAGAAGTGACTCCTCAACGGAGACTGTGGCAGCCTAGGGGGCTGGTGGGCTGTCCAATACCATGGAAGACACAGAATCTGCAGCCCTCTCTAAAATGAGAAGTCCTGTCACAGGCTCTGGCTGTTGCAGTTTCATCAAATTACACCCAGGAAGCAGCAAAATCCACAAGCGACCTGGTCTCAGAGAGTGAAAGACAGATAAGGTCTTTTTCCCAAGGACTCTCTATTTCCTTGCTTGACTAGGATATGTAAAATCTCCTCACATTCATTCTAATTTTATCCTACAGGTGACAAAAGAGCAAGAGAAAGCCAGCTGAGAGACTTCAAACTTATTGAAATGAAGTTCTGAAATTGAAAAACATAGCTATTGAAATTATTAGCTCAGGGCCTAGAGGTCTAGCTCAGAGACAGAGTGCTTGCCCAGTACCCAAGAGATCCTGGGTTTGCTCCCAGGCACAGATCAATAAATAAATACGCAAATAGCTTAGTTGGATTTTGTAAGTTTGTTACATTTTTTTCCTCTCAGGTAACCACAAGAAAAGTACTTGGAATAATGTTTAGATCAATTAAATAAAAAATAACAAAATTTAGTGGTTGCAATTGTAGCTCAGTGATAGACATGTGCTTAGAATGGACAAGGCTCTGGGTTCTATCCTTAGCACCAAAAATAAAATAAATAAAATCTTAAAATGTGCTTTCTTTACCACATGTAAGTTGGAAGTTTAATTTTTCATTTGCCACTTTGCTATAGCTTTAAAACATTATAAAAAGTTCAATCATTCTTATCATACTGAGATAATGTATAGCACTCTACCAAGCTTAGAGTTCCAGAGCATTTGAAGTCTCCACCTCCCACTCTGATCCTAAAATTGCTGCTATCATCTACTTGGAAAGTACTTCTTCCTGTTCATTTTGCTATGAAAATAAAACTACTGTAAAAATTAGTCTTTAAAAAAATACTCCCCTACTGCCTTATATTCTTCCAGAATGGAAATAGCTATCAGTGGACAAAGCAGAGAAACACCTCCTTTTCCTCTTATGTTTCTCATATTTCAATCTGATTTTCCTATTTTTTCTACCACTACAATCTGCAACATTTTTAAGAAATATTTTCCCTATCATTATCTTTTCTCCAGATGCAAATCAGCAATTACTTAGCTCCAACAAAAATGTCTGAGGTCATGAATGAGGGCAGACACTTATTTAATCTGTTAAAGATTGAGATATTGTCTGCTTGGTTTGGTGACAAGAGTACAACCCAGGGCATTGTTTCTTATTCATACTGACTCAACTCTCTCTCTTTCTCTCTCTCTCTCTTTCTCTCTGAATTAACAGAATTTTCTTTAAAGAAAATAACTGCAATCTTGGAAAATTTCCAAAGGTAATCGGAAATCTTTCTTTCTAAACTTTAAGTGAAACACAAAGCAATCCAGCCTCTGTGTGTGTGTGTGTGTGTGTGTGTGTGTGTGTGTGTTTTCAAATAATCCATTGAAACAGCAAAATTCAAGCGGCAGTCAGAGGACTTGCAATAGCATCATACATCTGTTTATTTAGCTAGTATTACAATGATAACAGTTTAAGAGCACTAGATTGGTCTCCTGTTAAGAGGATGATGATCAAGATTTCAATTTGTAAATTCCACTGTTCTTAAACATTAAAAATCTATTTTCCAAAAGAGTAATAATATATAATATTAAGGGACACATCTAAACTTTCTGACTTCTGATCAAAAGGATATTTGTTCATTAGTTTAAACTAAACATTAGAGACATTTAACTATTGTTTACTGCTTTTAGAAAAGCACAATGTTGAAACAAATAAACAGGAAACACCTTTTTCTAGAGTAAGTTGTACCACTGTGTATCATGTCAATGAGAGAACCTGAGAATCCCAGATTATTATCTCCAGATCATTGTAATACACTCTGGCTTATTTCAACAATCAAACAAACGTGTATCTAGTGCATACTATGTACAAGCCCAGCATGTTAAGCAATACAAGAAATACAAAGAAGTAAAATTGTTGGTCCTTGCCCTGCTCGGATTTCCAATGTAGTTGGCAAGGTTAAACATAAACACAAATCATTTCACTTCCAGTGTTCTCAAAAGGTAGTAACTATGTAAACTGGATTGCAAGAATCATTTCTGCTGGAAAGTAGAAAAAGTAGGAACATCCTCAGCCACGATTAAAGTCTTTGAATTAGATTTCTCAGTTCCAGATGGAGTGCTACTCGCATCCCTAAACCTGAAACTTTCCCAGCCAGACTCACACCTGTCGCTGTTAGTGGCTGTACTTGAAACTGTTTCATGGACTTATGACAATGGGACCAGATAAACAAATATGTATATATATATATAACATGAGTATACACATACATACATACCCACACGCACAAAACTCACATGTGGGGTGATGCTTCCCCTATATATGTTTCCTGGAAATCTAAGAGTTCGGGGCTTTTCACTCTGCATGGGGAGGAAGCTAGCCCACATTGTCACTTATTCTTTTATTATTAGACAAGCAGCTACAATAAGAAAAATATGAAAAATCTCCAAATTTCACTGGACATGGCAAAAATAGAAAAACTGGGGGAAAAGATATGAAGGCCCAGCAGAGAGAAGGCTTTGAGGAGGCTTTAGAGTGGGGAGAAAATGTCCTCCTTTCTCACTCTATTCTCACTCCACTCCAAATCCTCAGGTCCCCAAGAAAATGCCTGAGCTAGGCAAGGGGAGGAAAGACGAGCAGAAACGCATTTTCCGACACCACAAATAAATAAATAAATAAATACGTTAAACAAGAAAGTAACTTAATTAGGCACCGCTTGAAAGGCAGCGACTCTCACAGGCCAGACAGACTGCACTCCAGCCTGCAGGCTGTGGTCACATGGCCAACTTTGGCCAAGGCTCTAAATTGTCACCCCAGATCTCTGACCCATTGTCCCTGAAGGCCTAAACTGGAGCAGGAAACCCAGGGTGTTGTGATCCTCGGGTCAGGTTCACTCCTCCAGAAGTTTCGGGAGGGAGCTGCTTGGCTTCAGTGAAGCTACCTGGGAAAGTGCTCTCCCCCTTCCCCACTAGACACAGAAGGAGTTTTGAAACAGAGAGCGCCCTTCCTGGCCAGGAAGGAGGCTGGCTTCCACAGCACACCCTCTGCAACCCAGGGATCTTCTACAAAGCCTTGTTCTCAAGCTCCTTTTTGCTTCCAAGGAAGTGAGGGGGTGGACTGCATAGAGCCTGCCTGGGGTGCAAACCGCAGACCCCTTTTACTTGCTAAGCACCTGGCTCTGCTCAGGGTTGGGTAAGGGCTGTGGAGGGTACCAAGGAAGGATGCTGCCCAGTTCATTTCTGAGTGTGACATCTCACAAAGTTTAAGTCTGCCTAATTCAGTCTCAAGTCGACTTGCCTTCAAATAAAGCTCCCCAAAAGGAGAGCGGTAGTTCCCAAATCACGGCGAGGAGCACCAGGCAGAGTAAGGCCAGCTGGCCAGCGGGCCGGGGCAGGGCTGGGGGCTGGCTGGAAACCTACCCTGGGGGGAGCTCCTGGCTGCAACCAAGGATCCGTTTAGACAAAAAGAAACAACAGCAGGAGAGGCAGTGGACCACAGAGGTGGTGGCATTGAGTGGATGATGTGCACAGGCAGCGGGACTGTGGGAAAAGAAGGATTGAAGTTACAAGGTGTGGGGGAAAAAAGGGGTGCAGAGCAGCAAGCGCAGTGAAGGAAGCGGCCAAAAGTGGGAGACAGGAGAAGGTGGTCAGAAAGTCTTCTCCATTTGTAAGCAAAGCTCTCAATTCTACCTTGATCTTCCTGAGGCTTTCCTAGGTCCCTCCACCCCAGGGGCGAAGGAGCCTAGCCCCAGGGTACCCCCACGGCACCCAGGCTCCCCTGCAGGTAATATCGCTTCACACTCAGCCTCCCATCCGGTAGTTCTACCCCTTCCTCGGCGCAGGGCCGGGGCTCAGAGCGTAGTGATCCGGGAAGTGCAGGTGCCATTCCGAAAGACGCCTCCAGATTCCAGGTTCTCAGGCTGGAAGTCCTCCACACTGTAGGCTCGGCTCTTGAGGGCTGTGGCATAGTAGTCGACGGGCTCCTCCGCGGCGTTGTCCATCCAGCTGAGGCACAGGATGCGCTGGAAAGAGCGCTTGAAGTTGTCCGAGAGGAAGCCATAGAGGATGGGGTTGGCGCAGCTGTTGGCATAGCCCAGGATGACCGACAGTTGGCTCACCGTGGCATCATCCTGCTCGGCGAACACGTTGACCAGCTGCACCACGTAGAAAGGCATCCAGCAGATGACGAACACCATCACCACCATCATCACCATTAGCGTGATCTTGCGCTCGGAGCGCTTGCGCTGCTGCCAGCCGGCCTTGAGGGCCACCATGCGCATCTTGGCGATGATGAGCACGTAGCACAGGCAGATGGCCCCGACGGGAAGCAGGAAACCCATGAGAAACGTGTACAGCACGAAGCCCACCAGCCAGCGCTGGGCGGGCTCCGGCATGAGCATGTTGCAGGCCACCGTGCCGTCGCTGTTGGCCGCGGTGCGTGAGAAGACCACGATGGGCAAGATGACAAGCAGCGACAGCACCCACACGCCCAGGTTCACCACCTTGGCCACCGTGGGGCGACGGTAGCGGGCCGCTTTGATGGGGTGCACCACGGCCACATAGCGGTCCACACTAAGCACAGTCAGACAGTAGATGCTGGTGAACATGTTGACCGCGTCCACACTGAGCACGAGGCGGCAGAGCAGGGCGCCGAAAGGCCAGTGGCGCAACAGCGTGGAGGTGACCAGGAAGGGCACGCTGAGCATGAGCAGCTCGTCGGCGATAGCGAGGTTGAGGATGTAGATGTTGGTGGCCGTCTTCATCTTGGCATAGCGCAAAATCACGTAGATGACCATGGAGTTCCCACACAGCCCCACCAGGCACACCACCGAGTAGATGAAAGAGATGAGGATGGCGCTGCCCTGGCCCTCGCTTAAGGTCCCGTTCTGGGACGCGTTTCGCCCAGGCTCCTCCATGCCGTCCGCAGCGCCGGCCCCGGGGCCCCTGCTGCAGCCGCCTTCTCCGCAGCTGCCCGGGCTGGGGCTAGGAGAAGAGGAAGGAGAGGAGGCGGTGCCATTGGGGAACATCCCAGCTGAGGGGGGCCGGTGGGGCTGCGGGCGCTGGGGCGTTCTTCTCGCGCCCCTCCGCCCGCGCCCTCCCTAGGCACCCGGCCGGTGGCCTGCAGCTCACAGCCACCTGGCACCTCGGGGTAGACCGCAGCGGTGGCGGCGAAAGCAGCTCCTACCAGCGCCGGCGGGGCGCATCGCCCCGCCGCTGCCTGCGCGCTGCCTCTGGCCGCTCCGGGGCGTCTGGGCACAGCGGAGCTTGGAGAAGCGGCCGAGGGGCTGGTGCCCGCCACGGCACAGTCATTAACTGGCGCAGCTCTGGACTGGTGAATGATTAATAGGCACCAGCAGCGCGTCAGCAACTACGAAGGTGGGGGGGGGATGCACCCAGGTGGTTTGTTCTCCCTCCCCCATTGTTTTTCCTTCCCGGGCTCAACTAGAGAAGCACCTCAAGCGACCCCTCGCAACACCTTCACGCAAACCCCAGAGGGGCCAGGGGAGTGTCTCCACCTACCTGGAGGGTAGCTGAGAGCCTAAGGTGTAAATGCTGTCCCACCCCACCCCGCTCCCACCCAAAGCAAAGAGTAAAAGGAACTCCAAACATGGATATCTGGAGTTCGTCTCAGTTTCCCTCAGTCGCTGCTCCCTCCTGGGGAGAACCCTAGCTCCTCTCCTGGGATGCTTTCCGGGACCCGCCTGCCACCCCCGCTTGCCCTGCCCTTCCGACCTGCAGAGGAAGCCAAGGGCCTCCTTCCCCAAGCGCTCTACCTCCAGAGCGACGCGTAGATGGCCAGTGCAAAGTGCATGCGGTCTGGCGGCGCGCTGACGTTCTCCGCGCTCAGTCCAACTCCCTTTGGGCTCGGCCCCAGCGCCAGTGCCCACGCAAAAGCTCGCGGAGTCGTGGGAACCGATCCTAAGCCATGAGCGTAACGAGCAGGAAGAGCCACAATGATGCTTTAGGGGATTCTGAGTTGCAACGCGCGCGGCAGCTCTTGGCGGGCGAGGGGGGTTCTGAGGTCCTCAATGAACCACTGCCAAGCTCTTATGATAAAGCTTGTAGCGCCTAGAGCCCCCTGCCTCCCGCAGGAATATCGACTGTAGAAATCGGGACTCGCGGCCGGGAGCCCAGGAGGAGCTTGAAGCTCCCTCCGGAGCGTGCCAGGCACGGCGTTGGAAATCCATCTAGGTGTTCGCTCGGCAAAGATAAGTAGGGCTGCACAGCCAGGAACGGCTCCACCCGCGTCCCGGCTGTACTTTGTACCCGGGAGAGTTGGCGGCAGGCGTGGGGGCGGGGGAAGGAGCGCGTAGATGTCTGGGCGGGCGGGGACGCTGGCTGCTCTAAATCCTCTCGCGGCTGGCTGTGCGGGTGACCAGACCTGCCACCAACCTCAGGACCATGGGGGCAATGTTTGGGTTTTCCCATGCAATATTAGTGCCCTTGAGGTATGACCTGGCTCTATCTAGTTTACGTGCCTAAACCATTAAGACAGACATCGATGTTAGCAGCCCTGGAGTTTGCTGACTTCATCTAGAAACAAGGTTTTCCGTGAAAGAAAGGTGTTTTTCAATGACCATGATTTTAAACTGACCTCTGGGACATCCCACCATTCTGAGCTTCTAGTTGGCTTTCGGGTTGACCCAGTCAAAGGAAGAATCACAGTCCATCCCCTAAATTCTTTTCAGGCACCCACTGTGCAATGATTCTCAGTGTTTGCTCACCTCAGTCCATTTACCCCAAGGAGAGGCAAACAGAAACTAAACTCATGGAAGCTATCTGTACCAGACAGTCTGGCACACGGCCATGGATGCACAAATTAAATATGAAAGTATAATGTTTAAAGCCCTGTTGCTTTGTCCAGGTAATGATTTACACATATGTGTTTTAATTCCCTAAACGAAGTGTTCTTGAAAGGGAAAGAATGATTTGTAGTGTGTTGATGATACAATCAGAGGTTAAAATAAATGACAATGGACTCTCACAGGAATGTGTGCAATGACATTGAATTATTAATGAGAAAAGTGTTAGGAAGGAATTTGAAATTTCATATGGCTGAAGCTGTTTAACCCATTACTTTATGTAAATGGAATTTATCTATAGTGGGACAGGGAATTGTTCTCTCAGTTATGTTTCTTTTTATTTTAAAAATACAGCGCATATGGTGAGCAGACAATGAATGTTGATTAGGTTAACCCATACCCCAGTGAAAGAGTAGGCCCCCCGCGCCACCCAGAGCATTTTACTAGCCAAGCCTCACAATGGCTTCCATCCTTCTGCCACTCACTAACTAAAGACTTCAGGCTGTATTTCTGGGAACTAGCAGGTCAAGAGTCATCATTTAGAGGCCTTGACTTTGATCATGGTGGTTCTAGGGTGATAGAATTTGGTAAAAGGCATTTTGTCATTAAAATTTCATTACATTCACTTTGCAGCATATGTTAAAAAAATACTCTCAATTAAACTGTGGCTCCACATACAAAATAGAAACACGATTTGACATGAGCATGCCCTCTCTGCTTGTGGATTGGTTTCTATGATGGACAATTTATCTATTAAAAGAGATGGATTATGAGATACCACTTTGCACCCACTAAAATAGCTGCAATAATTTTCAAAAACAGAAAATAAATGTTAGAATTGGAGGAAGTGAAAAACTCATACATTGCTTGTGGGAGTAAAAAATGATGCAATTTTAGTAAAATCGTTTGGTGATTCCTCAAAAGACATAAGATGGAATCGTGACATGACCCAGCAATTCTTTACTCCTCGAAATTGAAAAAAATGTATTGGAACAAAAACTTGCACATAGGTGTTGTAATAGCTCCAAAGTAGAAACAACCTAAATACCTATTGATTGATAAATGGATAAGCAGAAAGTGGTTTATTTGTACAATGGAATATTATTCGTCCTTCAAAAGCAATGAAGTGCTGATACGTGCTAGAATATAGATGGACCTTGCAGACATTATACAAAACAAAGGAAGCAAGACACAAAATGTCTAGTATTGCATGATTCCATTTATATGATATGTTCAAGACAAGCAAACACATAGGAACAGATAGCAGATTAATGATTGCCAGGGGATGAGGAAATAAGGAAATGGGGAAGAACTGTTCTTTAAGCAGGAGGTTATATTTTTAGATGAGGAAAATGTTCTAGAATTAGACAATGACAGTCGTTGAACAACATTATAATACACCAAAACTCACTGAATTATATTCTTTAAATTGCTAAAATGAAGAACACTATATGAATTTTACTTTAATAAAAATGTGATTGAGACATTCAGAGTTACTAAATCACTTCAGCTATGTTTTTGTCATTGTATCTGTGAACCAAACTATGAACAAACAAAAGCAAAAACACAAAAAGTTGGCACTTCTGGTTGTTTCTACTTTGGAGCTAAGCAACATGTGCATTGGAGTTGCAGCTGTTTTTAAATTATACTATGAACAGGAGCCGCTGAGACCTCATGCAATATAAATAATTTCCTAAAGAAATGGGAAAATTAATATAGGCTAGGGATTGCTATAATGCTCCAAGACCACAGTCTGAAAAGTCAGAACTCCACCACCTTTTTATCATATTGAAAACATTTTCTTTTTTAACTCATATTTAAATTCTTGAAAACTTTGGAAAGAGCTTCTTTTCTGCATCCAACATACCTGTCCTCTAGCTCTCTCTACTTGGTTATCATCTTCTCTGTGTCTCTATAATGGGGACTTTTCTACACAGAAGCAAACGATATTTTCTAGGAAGAAAGGAATGCAAAATGCTAACTGAGCAAGTTTTGGATTCTTTAGCAATGATTTTTCCCCCTTATTTTAAGTTTCTCCTACAAGCTGTACTCTCCTATGCTTCTTCTGGACCAGATGCAGTCCTTAATTATTGTATTCATCCCATTGTACTGTGTTTTTTGTGTTTTGACTGTTCCACCTTATATATTTGTGAGCTCGTTGAGAACAAGAGCTAGATTTTGTTTATCTTTCTGTCCCCAGAACCCAACACAATACCTAAAACATTACCCGAAATCTTTTTTTTTTCAAGGCATCACATGGATACTACCTTTTTCTTTTCTTGCTAATAAATTGTAGATGCAAAGACATGAACTGTGGGTTTCTTATAAGAAAAGCTTTAAAGTCTGCGTAATATTATCATCTGTAATAATTCCTTCTGCACTCTTAAATCATTCAGAGTGATTCCAATTTGCATGTTCTATATCAACAGTTATTATGCTGATGATTCATTCATTGATCATTCTCGGTCTTAAATATCTTGGCAGAGAAAAGGCTCTGGAAAATGGGTGGTACATGCTTTAGGAGCTAATGATGGTTATTTAATAGTACCATGCCGTGTGAAAGCCATTATATGTGGAAGATCATTTCTTTTTAATTGCAGTCCTGAGTCTCAGTTGGTTTGGTGAAATTATAATTATCAGGAGCTCCAACTCTGCTTCTGTTAAAATCATTAGTAATGTGGTTTTTCCAATCAAAACTGATAGTAATGCTTAAGTGAACTCTTCTATACCCATGGGAAAGGGCTAGTTAAGACCAAGGATTAAAAAGGACACTTTTCATAACATACTCCACAGTGGCATCATCAGTCATGTTATAAACACCTGTCTGGGCAGATGGGACCAAGCTGAGTAGAAGGGGTGAGCACTACTCAGCAATATGGCCCAAAGTGGAGGATATGTCACATAAAGACCATGTGCCATGAAGCAGCTAATGTGATAACTGTCTAATAAGAAAGTTCCTGGGGTGCAAAATGACTACAGGGCTGAAAAGCAGTCCTAGATTTCATTTCCCAGTGATGCCCAATCACTTCACAGCAGCCTTGGCAGCCTGTGGTTCAGTTCATCACCAATCTCAGCAAATTCTCCTGGGCCTGCTGATTTTCCTATTACCTCTTCTGTGAAACAGCACGATATAGTCTTTTTTTGTGCATTCAGAAAAGATATATTTACTATAAAAGCTCACATCCTTCCCTATGGATTCTTTATTGCTAAATAATATCTCTAAGAACAAGAATTCAGCACATATAGGATAATATTCATTATTACTAATGGGTAAATAAAAATAGAGCAAAAGTGGTTACCTGTATTACTTTGGATGTTACTGGTATTACTTTAAATCATCCTTATCAGCAACACATTTTTCTGTAATAAAGTCTCTGTTAATAATTGTAAGGTAGCTTACATGCATTTCAAAAATTTTGTCAAAATCTTCTTTGTCTTTTCAGCAGAAAAAAAACTTTCCAAAGTCACAAAACCACATTTTGTTTCATTTGATACCTCAATTGATATTTGAGTTTTAGCAGAACATTTAAATATTTACAGCAAATCACCTATTCCTTATGATATGGCTATTCTTTTGGAATGCGCTATATCTGTCAATCGGTTTCACAAGTTAAGAAACAACACAAATCCCTACATAGGGCTGGGTTGGGAGGGAAAGTCAGTTTTATAGATTAAATCTACATATGTAGGCAGCTCACCATTATGGTATTGCCACTTTGTTCCAGTTCTAAATATACTGAGGTAGGCATCTAAACATATGTCTCATAAACCCAATCACTGTTTTGCGTAGATGCAAAGAATCACCTTAAATGACTGAGCTTTCCTTCTTTTTATAGTTAAATTGGAACAGTCCTGTGGTAGTTAATCATGGTATGCCAATGTTGAATGGATTAAAAAACACCTGAAGATTAGAAATGTACAATTCTGGGTGTGCCTGTGGATGATTGGGTCACCAGCTCATTTCCTTCTTCTGAGGCCTGGCTGCCTCTGGTGGATGAATGCTAGGTCCTGCCCTTGCCCTGCTTTCTCCACATAGCATGGAACAACATTATTTATTGGTGTTGAGGAACAGCCTATGAAACAGCATGATTTCTTTCCTATCAGAAAGAGGAGTCACAAGACAGCATAGTCCAGGTGGGGACACTTGGCCTGTGATGATAGTAGAAAGTCATTACCTTTTGTTGATTACATGAATCAGTCAAGACTTCACTGTTTATGGAAGTAAAATACAGACTGTGATACAATAGACTTAACTCTGCAATTGTATATAGTCACTTTTTGACCCTTATTTCTTTGTTAGAAGAAAATAGAAGTTTATACCTGAATTCCACTATGTATGAACGATGTGCATTTTGTCCATACACTAATAACTTACTCACTAACTTAACAAATATTTATTGAATGTCACTGGGTGGCAGGCACAGTTCTAGGCACTAAAGGTGCAGAGACAAAGAAGATTGATTGCCTATAGCATTCTTCTTTTGTTTTATGGGAAAAATAAAGCATTCTAACAAGACAGAAATTAAGTAAAAGATACATACTAAGGTACTGAGGTCACAGTTTAGTGAGGCATTTAAGAAGAAAAGTAGAGATGAAGGGCCACAGAGTGCTGAAGAAGGGCTGCATCTGACAGAGTTTAGGCCCAAAAGAAAGAGAAGAAGGTGATGCTGGAGTAGCCCTAAATGAGGCGAAGGGGAAAGAATACACATCCGAGGGGTTGCTCCAGCCAGAAGCAACAGCACACGTAAAGTTACCACGTTTCTGCAGCGATGGAGATCAGGCACATTGTGAAGTTACCCTCCCTATTCCTTACACCCCTTCCTTGTCTAGCTAAAGTCATTATTTAGAGGATACCTCCAGGTATAAATAAATAGTGATTCATTTAAATAAGCAACTCCTATAGGGGACACATGATGGTTTTGAGTTAGCAGTGTTCTTGCCGACCAGGTAAGGCTCTGAGCCTGTGAACCCCCATCTAAATTAGACCCCCAATCACATTCTTGGAGACACGAAACATTCCTACCCAGCAGTCCCAAATCCACTCCTTTATTTTTATTTTTTATTTTTTTGTCTTTTTGAGACAGGGTTTCATTATGCAGTTGAAAATAGCCTTGAACTCACTTTGTAGACTAGGCTGACTTGAACTCACAGTGATCCTCCTGCCTCAGCCTCCTGAGTGCTGGGATTACAGGCATGTGCCACTATGCCTGGCCCCAAATCCACTTCTAAGGCTAGCAAGAGTAGACTACATGATGAATGCCAATACTTGTAGGCCCAAGAAGAGGCCAGGAGGTAACCATTTAGGTGAGGTTAGGGCAGCTGAGACACGGGCTTGGCTGTGGAAGCTGAGTACCTATCCAACTGCACGTGGGGCTGCTCACTATGAAGGACAGAGAAGGGGCTGGAATTGCAGCTGCAGGGGGCAAACTGCAGGGTGGCAGCAGGGCAGAGCTCTGGAAGGACACTAGGAGTCTGAGCTGAACTTTGTCTTCCTAAGTCATAATGAAGATAGGATGACAGGATATGCTTTACCCTATAGCTTATAAACTTGATATATAACTGGCAAGTTAAGCTAACCAAACAAAATAGTTGGGCCTTTGGGAGAACTTTAAGCATCAGTGTTTAATCCAGGCCAATGGGAAGATGGAGAGAGGGTGTCACACCAACCACTGCATTCTTTTCTGAAATAAAAACCCTGCACCAAAAAAACTTTTTCTATTCCTCCAGTCAATAAGAAAATCGTTACATAAATAAGAGTTGATGCAAACACACACATACATATCTCAAATGAACATATACATTTGCAAAACTGAGAGCATAGTTACTAAGGTATTAACAAGGACTATCATCGGGCACTTGGGCCATGGATGGTGCCTTCACCCTTTCATAGAGATTTTCTAAACTTTTTCAGCCATGAGTGTGCATTGTCTTTTAAATTAGATAAAGACAATAAAACTTTCAAAAAATTTTACAAAAAAAAAGACTCCAAGCCATAAGTGTCTGCTCTAGTTAATGAGTTATTTGCTGATTTATTTCCTCCGTAATTATTTTTACTATCAGAAAACACTAATAAATTTATTTTAGAGATTAGCATATTATGATGCAAATTAAGCAGCAAACCAAATGCACCCGGCTGAAGGTGGTAAAAGAAATTGGAACAGGGCTGGAGTCACTGTTATCTTTTATCTTCTTGGCAGCTTCTGTCTCCATAGACAAGTGGCCTCAGCAGTATGCTTGAGTCTGCAATGGTCACCTCATGAAATGGTCACAGTGATGTAAATCGCAAGATGATGTTTGTGAAAGGGCAGTGTTGTAGTTTGGTACCAAACTTCTGGGTTATATTTTCCATGTACTTACCCTTATTCAGGTGTTTGATCTCTTTGTGCTTCAGTTTCCTCATTCATAAAATGAAGATAATATTGCATGTACTTTATAGGGTTGTTAAATGGAATAACCATAGTAAAGTGTTTAGAACATTGCCTGGCATGTGGTAAGCACTATATAAGTGTTTAAAATATTATAAAATAATTTACTGATTATAGATTACAATGTAACATAACAACAGTTAGCCAATAGAATTTAAGAAATCCGTTTTTTCTCTTTTGCTCAATAACTTAATAGATCCGGCAGTCAGTTATTTATTCTAAGAAATATTCACTGAGCAGTTAGTTTCTATGTGTGTTTATTACCCTTTCACTTTCCTCCTGTCTATCTAGTTGGGTCTATAATTGAATGTGTTTGGTACGTGACGCACCTCCAGCTAAAATAATTCTACAGTGTTAAGCACTTCTAGTGAGATCATGCCAAACTCAGTCCAGTCTATTGGTATCCTAAAGATTTTACCACTGTACTCACTGAGTCAAATAACCCAATTGTAAAAATGTTATACAAGCACAGTCTGAGTTTGACGTAACATTTTTCTTTGCCTTGGTTTCCTGTGAGGGTCTCAAGCTCTCAAGCTGACAACCACAGCTGGAAAATGGATCCAGATTCTCTAGGTGCTACCCTATCTTTTACAACCCGTTACCCATATCCCCATCTACACGTAAGAGTAGCAAGGAAGACAGAAATTATTTCCTTAGGAAGAGCTTCCAGAGTGCTGTGTGTTTTCCTCGCCATGGAAGATGAAAGTGGTTGCATACGTTGTCAGTCAAGTGTGGGGGTGCTATAAAACCATCCTGACAGCATGGCAGTGCCCTTAAGGTTTGGAGAAGACACAGGCTGGAGCCTAATTCTGGCCCAGAAAATTTTAAGGTGAGCAAGGAATTGGAACTGCTTTGGGTGGCAGAGTGAACTCCGTTTAGGTGGAGGATAGAACACTCAGCAATGTAGGTAGATAGGTGTGAACCCCTCTGAGACATCTCAGCAGGAAGTCCATGCAGCACTGGGGTAGCTGAGTGGGGCGCTTGGCAGAGGACGATAGTGTGGGGATGTTGGTCATGCCCAGTGGGTGGTCTCCAGCAAGGAGCAGGAGTGATGGTGGCCAGCCCTCTGAAGAACTCTCCCTGAGAAAGCCCTGACAGAAACCTTACAATGGATATCACCACATGGCTAAAGAACATCTTTCCCACCTGGGATTGTTTTGCCTCTCCCCTGCAGGAGGGAAAGGCAGAAGAAGCAGTGAGGGAGCAGCGAAAAAATAAATATTAAAAATCAACCATTTCTTTCTTCCTTACTATTCAGGGACAAAGGGCTTTAAATTGAATGAGATATTACCATTTAAATTTAGAAAGAATTTTTAAAAAGAATGTCTGAAAATGAGACTGTTAGTATCTGAAATTGAACAGAAAAAGCTATGATCCGTGTATGCTAAGTACTTTCCACTCACAGTTTAATATTTTTAACTGCACTATTGTAGAAATTTCTACTGACTACCTCCACTTTGCGAATAAAGAAACCAAGATACAGAGTGATTAAAAAGTTGGCTCAAGTCACACACCTTAAATACTCAAAGCCTGGATTTGATCCTAGCAATCTAATCCAGGGTCTAAACCACCACCTTACTTCTGTGATCTTTTTTTTTTTTTTTTGTCTGTGATTTTTTGAGAGAGAGTCTCTCTGTGCAGTTCGGGCTGACCTTGGGCTCACTTTGTAGCCCAGGCTTGCCTCAAATTTGCAATGATCCTCCTGCCTCAGCCTCCCCAGTACTGGGATTACAGGAGTGTACCACCATGCCCGGCTACTTCTGTGATTTTTATCTCCCTTGGAACTCAGAGTTTTTTTAATGCCAAGAAATGACATAAATAGCAAATCTAAGTCATTTTCTTGTTTCTTGCATTCCTCAATGTATCCAACAATTTCCTCCATTTTTCTCCTTTACTTATGCTGATTAATCTTTTAAAAGTAACAAATTAGTCCCTAATTAGAAGTTCAGAATAAACTGTTAAGAAAAAAATAACCATAGCAAAATGTCATTGTAAAAAACTGAGAAACCATTGGAATACCTGTGCCAGTGAAAATACAGCTTTGCACCATCTTTTGCATCAGTATTTCTGCAGAGCTTTCACTACTTTATTACGTTGTTGTTATTTTTTACTTTTTACCCCACTGCAGACAAATGTATATCCATGCTGTTGGTCAACAGAGCCACTGGAGAGAAAGGGTAAAGAGCAAGAGCTGTTTTAAAATTTGTACTAACCCTGCAAAATTATAGCTGAAATGTATTCCCAGGAAAGGCAGAGAGAGTGTTGCTGAAAAGTAAAATCAATTAAAAGTATTCCCCTCCCCTAAAGCAAGAGTGCACGCATTTCAAGTGGTCTAGGGGCTTTCCACTTGGACTTTCCTTGATTTGACTGACAGCTGGAAGAAAGGTGACAAAACACAGGTGCCAGTTTCATTGAAGGAGAGGCCACATTCTTTCCTAAATGAAACATTATGTCTCTATTCTCTAAACGATTTGGAAAATTAGCATATAAAAATGCCTTCACTGAACATATGGCTAGAGCAAACCAAAAGTATTCTATGTTAGTATTAGAATTTACTGATACAAACTTTTAAATAATTGCTTTTTTCTCTGAATTTAGAAAAATTAAAAGACTTGATTTTAGTCCTACAAAATGTGAACATGCACTTATTCTCTTAGAAAGTTCTATTCCATTCTATTTATGAAAACACATGCTCTTAAAATCCACCAGGGGGAGATTTTAACATGGAGAACTTTAAAAGGGAAAGTTTTAGATTTTACAGTGTTGTATTACAGTTGACGGTCAGATTAACTTAAATTTTGAATTTAGCCTTGATGATAAGGTTTACATCTAGATAAAACTACTCAAGTTTACAGCAGCACTATTAGAGCATGGGCTCAGTGATTAGGAAGAATGTACGAAGCATCACTAGGTCCTGTCAGAGAATGCCTATGGTAAGTGTCTGGGGGAAGAGAGGAGTTAGATGTGGAAGGGACAAAAGGGTCTTCAGGTGGAGAATTAGATTAAAGAATCATTTCAGGTCATTGCCATTATGTACATTGCTGGTATTGCCTGGTTTTGACTGATGCATAAAAGCTTGATTTCGTTTCCTGGGAAGCTACAACTTTTAGAATACCACTGAGATTCTTTGTACGAGTGATAAACAAACAAATAAACAAAAACTTTAAAATACGTATAAGGGATAGTTTTTGAGACCACCTGCTGCTTTATTTGAGAAGGTATGACATTATCATACAAATATTTGAATAACTAACACCACTGTGGTCCATTAAATTATCTGTTTGCATCAAGCAAAAAGAACTGGAAACTTAAAATACCAGCTAAATTTTATTTTTATTTTATCTTTTTTTGCGGCACCAAGGATTGAACTCATGACCTCACGCTCGCTAGGCTGGAGTTTAGGCCACTGAGCCAACTCCCCAGCCCAATACCAATAAAATTTTAAAAAGAGTAAATCTATAGAAAGGGTCTTGTAACAGAATTTGAAATATCAAATCTTTTCCCAAACTTGTCTAAGCCCTATTAACATACATGGTAACTTTTATTTTTAAATTCTCAGAAAACACTGTGATTTCTAGCATTTTCCCTCCTAAATTAATAAACAGGATGAAAAGGTTATTTATTAATACTTATTATGATTTGGACCTAAAATGTCTCCCAAAGGTCAGCTGATGGGCTTTTGATTAAATCATCATGGTTCATAATTAAATGGGCTATGAGGATATGAGGCCTACTTGTGGACTGTGAATGACGGTGTGAATCACAGGGATGTAACCTTGGGAACTATATCTTGTCCCCAGCTCCTGCTTTCTGGCTGTTTCCCCTTGTTCTTGACTGCCTGGAGGTGAGCAGCTCTACTCCACCCCACCTTCTGTGCATTATGTTCTGCCTTACCACAGGCCTGTGACAATGGAACCAGTTGCGCAGTGACTGAATTTCTGAAACTGTGAGCCAAAATATACCTTAACTCCTTTAGGATGTCTTTCTCAGTGTATTAGTCAGCTTTTCTATCACTGGGACAAAATGCCCAACACTCAAAACTTAAGTGGGAGAGAGCTGTCATTGTTCATGGTTTCAGAGAGTTTGACCCACAATTGGCTGACTCCAAGGCAGAAATAGCAAGGCAGAAGGGGCTGGTGGAAGAAAATTGCTCAACCTATGGCAACCAGGAAGCAGTAAAAGCAGGAAGAGTTTCCAAGGAGGTATGCCCTCAAGGTCTCACCTCCTCCAACTGGCCTAGAGCTCCTAACAGTGCAATCAGATATCAATTAATCCGTGGATGAGTATAGCTCCCCCATGATCCAATCACCTTCCCAGAGCCCCACTTCTGAACACATGAGAGTTTGAGGATATTTTAGATCTAACCCATAACCTTTAGATATTTTTTCACAGGGACAAAAAGCTGATTAATAGCATTGATCCTAGTACAATAACTTTTGTTTCTGCCATGTTGAAAGGTGAGTGTTTTGAGTACAAATGAGTCAGTCTTTTCTAACAATTAGTGAAACCTTTGCCTTTTCTTAAATATATGTGTATATATATATATATATATATATATATATATATATTCTCATGTAGTGCAATCACACCTTGGTACTTTGCTTAGAAACTTGTGTAAGTTGGTATTTGACATATTTTGACACAAAAATTTTACCCTTGTCATTTATTTGGTACTTGATGAACAAGCTAGAACTTGTCAGTACCAATTACTTCATGACTTGCTATACTTTCCAGCCAAAATAATTCGTTTAGTACTTGTTACTTTTGGTACTCATTGCACCTCCTAGAACCAATTAACCATGAGTATCAAGGTACCAGGTACTGTATGGCATACAAACCAAGTATAGTCCTCAAGACATTATGTAAGAATAATTCCTTTTGATGAAAGCTAATATTTATTTCTCCCCTTTTTCCTCCCTAGCTTACCTATGAAACAGACTGATTCGATGCTTCTGAAAGGTATGTGACTGACTTTTTGGCTTGCTCTCTAGGGGTTGAGAGGAAGGATATAGTTCAAAAGGAAATAGATAACCCAAAATGAAAAGAGATCCCTGGAGATATCATGAGGTTGGGGGCACAGGAAAAGTTGGTAGGTCACAAGAATAGAGGGCATCTGTGCACTGCTCCCTGCTAGAGCACTGAGAATATGACAGAAATTAATGGCAGCTAGGCCTGATTTTCAATCATGGGTGACAATGAAAGCTGGCATATAGATATTTTGCCTGTTAGCCAGTGTGGAGAAATGAGCAAGGTTCAGAAGAGTCACTAGAAACTTTGGCACTGAGTAAGAAATACTCTTCAAGCTTGACATAACCTTGGAAAACATGGAGCACCAGGAATGGCAGGAAGAATTTCTCACTAACTTTAGAAAATCAATTCCTTAAACACAAGCACCAATTCTTCCAAAGAGCTTACCTCCTTGTTCTTACCACACCTCTTCAGGCTTTGGAGCAGATAATGTCAACCTCTTCACAACTTCAATGTTTCCTCTTCTGACTGTACTTAGGATTCATGGCTTTCAACATTTTTGCTAGTGCCCTTAGTTTCCTTCCTTCTTTGTCCATTTTCTACACTGACCTGGAAAATCCTATCACTGATTAATTCACTATCCACCTTTCCAACTCAAAATGCAAACTGCTTAGTGGCAGCTAGAGAAAGTCCACCATAGCATGGAATTGTTACTACTACAAGTTATAATGCCCTTATTTTGAACTGACTCCATGACCTTGGCTGACAAGACTTTGATCTGTCCCTGTACAATTTCCTTATCTATTGTCCCTCACTACTATTTTAAATCAGTACCACTCTTTTGTTTAACCTCCTCATTCTAACCCTTTCCTTAACTTACTGGGGTTGAACCTTGGATCTTATTTCAGAGAAAAAACAGTTCATCTATGAAGTGAAACTTCTCTGCCTTTGATTCTCTCTAGTTCACAAACTTCTTAGCATTCCAACTCTTGTTTCCTTCTCCCTCTCATCTTGATAGAAAACACATTCCTTTCCAAGGTGAATTCCCCCACACTTTGATGTGGATTTCTCAACCTTTGACTTTCTCGGGGACCTTCCTTCACAGAAGAACCCCTTTCTTTCCTCTGCATTTCACTTTGCCTTTCTATGTGCTCCTCCTTCTTAGCATGTATTTCATAAACTAACATGTATTGATCTGCATACTTGGCACAGTACTAAATACTTTATATATGTTTTTTTCACTTCTCACAAACATATGCAGGAACCATTACTATCTCCATTTAATCAGTAAAGAAAATGAAGCACAGGAAGATATTTTTAAAAATTCATCCAAGATCTCACAGCTAATAAATGAAAATTTTCAGTTCAATTTCTATGTTCCACTAGATGCCATGTGCTGAGGAAGGGGAGTTTTTTTTTTTTTAAGGTTACCTTTCATCTTGGGAAAAATCCCACAGTTCCATTGACCCTATATGCTTTTTATTTACCACTTCATTTCATTTCTTCTATTCAGGACCAGTGATCCTCTAGAAAGATCAGTCAACACTTGTTATCACTTATTTATTATCAAAGTGCTCTTACTGAGGTCATACTGTTCTCCTTGTTGCTGATAGAGTGTGAAGATGGTTTGTTCACTATGAACCTGATGTTTAAATTTGACTGCCATTGTGGCAGTATTGGCATGTGGAGCCTTTAAGTGGTGATTAAACTGCTAAGAGGGATTGATGCTTTTCTCAAGGAAGCGGATTCATTTTGCTGGAGCAGGTGGTTATAAAGTGAGCCTGTACCCACATATTCTTTTCTTGTGAAGGCACCTGCTTGTCTGCTCCCTTTCTGCCAGAAATTTAAGCAAAATAAGGCCCTTTCCAGTACCATGCTCTTGGATTTTCCAATCCCCAGAACCATGAGACAAAATAAACTCATTCCTTTATAAATGACCCAGTCTCTGGTATTTTGTTATAGCAACAGAAAAAGAAGAGTAAGACAATTCCCAGATAAATATAATTCAGACTAATATTATCTGCTTGTAATTAGCATTTGACAATGTTGGTACTTTCTCCTTCATAGTGGTCTCCCCTAACATTGATATTCCCTTACCTAACTTTTCTCTTAATTCTCTGAGCATCACTGAAGATGATGTTCCTCAGGATTCTTCCCTCACCATGCCCATTGTCCAGGAGCAATTTATGCATTATCATAGTCAAAATTCTACCTCTAGGCTGATGGCTCACATATATGTACCCCTAACCCAACCCTCCCAGGTACCTGCTACCTAGAAGATACCTACAATTAAGTGATCTGAATGAAATGGAAGTCAACATTTTCAAAACTGTATCACTCCTTACTCTCAACTTTCCCTAATATGTATTCATTTATTTTACTAATACGTATTAATCTCTTAGTATGTGCTGTATATCACTGTTCTGGGGTCACAGATATTAATTAAAAAAGTTAAATAATCTGCTTTATGAAATTTACATTCCAGTGGGAAATAGTGTTTTTCTACGTGTATTAATCAGGGTTTAATCAGGGAAATAGAACATTTATAAATATTATAGACCAAAGAACTTATTAAAAATAATACTTTACACAATGGTGGAAGAAGTTGAGACTATCAAGGTCTGGAAGAGAAAGTTGGAGAATCACAGAAAAATTTCACAAGGCTCCTAAAATAATCTGTTAAACTGCCAGAGAAAGAACCTGAGGAGAACTAGTAGAGCCACGTAGGGACAGCATTTTCTTCACATCTAATCTGCAGGACAGAGAATAGTGGTTGCTGCTTCATTTCTACCACTTTAACCTGAGAACATATAGCAACAGTCCCAGCTCAGCTAATCGGACACACCCCAAACCAACACACTCATATAAATTGCATTTGGCTAATTTAGTCATTAGTGTTTTAAATCTACTCTGGAAATCTCTTAATGGATGAACATGAGGAGAGGATGAGATATCTATGGTATGCATCTCAGAAGACGATGTGTTTTCATTACAAGCAGAGGAATTAAGACTTACACATGGCAGTGGGAGCCCTGAAGCAATCAGATGTGTTTGGGAGAGAAATTCTTGTTCTTCAGCATGGAGCTATTTTCAGTAAAAGCAAGAGAAATGAGTTCAATAGTCTCACTGAAAATTGATATCTACCCCCAACCTCATAATGTGACCTTATTTGAAAATAGTACATTGAAGGATATAATCAAGATCTCAGTATTAAATCATCCATGATTTAGGGTGGATCCCAAGTCCCATGACTGAAGTCTGTATAAGACGAGAAGAAGACTTTCCAGAAAGGCCATGAGAAGACAATGCCAGAGATTGTCAAAGTAACACAAGGAGCCCCCAGAAGCTGAAAGAGGCCAGGAAGAACACTGCTCTACAGCTTTCAGAAGGAGTATGGATTTGGAGCATCTTGAGTCTGAACTTCTGGACTCCAGACCTATGAAAGAATAAAATTTAGTTGTCCTAACCCATTATGTTTATGCTAATTTGTTACAGCAATCATAGGAAGCTGATAAGGTAAGACTATTATTCAAATATATTGCACCTTTGTAAAGACAGTGAGTTTTAAAATTTTTTCTAGTATTTCCTTAACAAAATGCCTGCTTATATTATTCTTAGGAAATTCCTATTCTCATAGTTGCATTTGGACATTGGTCTCCAGTTTCTTCAGCCTTCCAACACAAAATTGTATCAGCACCCCTCCATTGAGCTTCCAAGACTTTGACCTTGGATGAGCAGTGGTTCCTTGGTTCCTCTTATTCTGCAGTTTCCATACTCTTGGGCTGAGCATCTATTGGGTCCTCTGGCTCTTCAATATGCAGACAGTCATTGTGGATTCTTCTGCTTCTAATCTTGTAAGCCTACCTAATAAATCCCTTTGCTTAACTATGCACATACTTTCTATTGGTTCTGTTTCTCTAGAGAATTGTAGTACACAGCATCTGCAGAAAAATGTAAGAAAACAAAAAGGATACAAAAAAGCCTGAGAAGAAATTGAATTTGAAGAAACTGAGGAAGAAAGGGAGTCCAAGGAAAAGGGACTGGGAAGCCAGGTGTAAACAGAGATAAAGAATGAAGACAGAGAGTTGGTTCAAAGATGAAACATTCAGGAAGAAGAGAACTACTTTGGATTCACTACCTAGAACCCCGAAATGCCAAGAGCTTGGCAGGATCTCAGATATCATATATATAAACCTTTCAACTTACTGATGACAGGAAACAGACCTAGAGGGATGTGATGTGCTCATTAGGTCTTTCCAAATGTCTGAGGCTTGGTCTCTCTGTATCTTTCTGTCTTTCTCTCTCTTTTTCTCTCTTTCTAGGTGAAATCACTGTATAACGAACTACTCTCCCCACTTACTAACTTGTCCATTGATCAGAAGGATTCCATTCAAAATAAGTTGGTCAGGTGAGGCTTGGAAGATGTTTTCATCTCTTGTATTTCTCCAAAGACCTTTACTTAACCATAGCTCTAAACATTAATTTACAATGAAATACCATATAAGCTTTTTTTCTTTCCCTCTTTTCTTAGAATCTGTCCTCATTCTTTTTTCTAAGTTCTGAAATTCCATACTAAGCCCTAGAAGACTCATATAGAATATAGAATTTTAGAGGTAGAAGGGACATGAAGAATCCAATGGCAGAAAACTCATTTTATGATAAAGAAATAGAGGCCCAATAGAATGACTTGTCCTTGCCACCAAGGCTGTTGATGATAAAGCTGGGATTTTCCAAAGCCTGTCAAAAGTTGGAGACAGTAAAATGATCTGTTGCATCATTTTGACAGGATTTTCCCTTTGTCCATCAGGGGTACTATGTCTGATCTAAAAGGCAGAGAGAAGGATCAGAGGAAGAAATTAGATGCATTGCCGAAGGATTCCTAGTTCCTGATTCCAGCTCATCCTGAAATTCACATGAATTCCCTCTATTGTTTCTATAAAGACCCTCTTATAATAAATTCTCATTTTGTTTTGCTTACAAGGTAGCAAAAAATGACATAGTTTAGGTCCAAATCCTGCTTGCAATATTTACTAGATGTATGTCTTGGCACAATTTCTAAATCTCTGTATCACACTGGTCTTTTCTATAAAAAGAAAAAATTACTAGTATAGAGCTGTAGCGAGAATTAAATCAGAAAATGCATTTGCAGTACTTAGCTCAAAGAATGGAGGTGTAGCTTAGTGGTACAGTACTTGCATACCATACATGAGACCTTGGCTTCAATTGACAGCACCACAGGAGAGGGTTCTTAGTAAAATTCCAGGCATTTGTTCAACAAAAATTAAGCATCTATAATATGCCAGGAACTGGCACAGAAGACATTCACTAAGTGTAATAATAATATTAAAGTTGCTCAAGATAAATTCTTTTATATGAAATGAAGAGTCCTGATTAATATAGAAATCACTGCCCAAAAGTAATCTCTTGAGTGAAAGACCTTCAAAACAAATATAGTAACACCCTGTATTCCAGAGCCCCTAAATCTGCAGATGTTCAAGTCCCTTACACGAGATAGAGTAGTATTTTCATATATCCTACATACACCCTGTCACATACTTTAAATAATCTTTAGATTGCTTATGATACCCCAATGTAGGCAGTTCCTATGTTGAATTGTTTGGTAAATAATGACAAGAAAAATAGCAATTTTCCCCCAAATATTTTCAACCCATAGTTGATTGAGTCTACAGTTGTGGAATCCATGGACATAGAGAACTCACTTTATGGAGCAGGTTGAGTCAAGCAGGGTGTCTTGGTTACTTTTGTTTTCATTGCTGAGATAAATACCTGACACCCAAAATTAGGGAAGAAAAGGTTTATTTACCTTACAGTTTCTGGAGATTTCAGTCCATAATCAGCTGGCTCCAAGGCATGGTGGCATGGCACAGGGCAAAACTTCAAGGCAGCAGTCAGAGCAAAAAAAGGGAAAGGAAGCCTCTCCTCCTCCCATATATGTTACACAGGTCACACACCCCCACCCCACCCCTTCAGGGGGGTGTGTAGCACTCACAAAATCTCCCTGCCCTCCTTTGCACAGGATGAGGATATTTACAAAGTAAAAACCCTGGCTCCCTGCTGAGTCTCTCAGCTAAACTTCTAAACTGCTCAAGTTGACACAATGTATCAATCATAACAATCCACCCCTTGTCAACTTGGCAACCAGACACATTACCTTAAACCAGCCTCCAGATACCAAGGCATGCTAATTCTTTTCATTTTGCAACTTGAACATAATAACACAGCTTAAAAATCTTTCAGAACCAGCATTAAGTCTATCAACATTACATTACATTAGAAACACAATATTTTGTCCTTGGCCCTGCGAAGACCCAAGTACATCCCTTTATGAAAAAGACATTTAGTCCATCTGCAAGAGTTGCCAAAGTCCTAACAGTTTCAGCATTGCTGAAAAGTTTAAGTCCCGAGTCTCCTCCAACACAGAAGGTAAACTCTTAGCTACATACCCCTGTACAAATGAAAAAACAAACTTAAACACTTCCAACATGCAAGGGCACAAGATAAACACTTTCATTTCAAAAGTTGCAAACAGAAGGGTACAAAGCATTGGGACCAAAACAAATCCAAAATCCAGCAGGGAAAATGTTAAATCCTATAGTTGCTTGTTCAGCATCTGAAGGAATCTGTGGCAAATTGTGAACTCCAAAGGACTTAGGTGGTTCCATGTCTATGGCATTTCTGGTGGTTTTAGCTCCTACCACTTCTCTCTTGGGCTGGCTTTGGTCCCCCATTGCAGGTTCCCTTAGATAATCCACGTTCCTGGCTTTTCAAACTTCTGGGGTCTCCACTGCTCCTTTGGCTTCACACTCACAGCTTCACACACTGCCCTCTCAGGGGCACACTGCCTGGCCTCCCAGGCCCTCTGAAATTGGGGTGGAAACATTTTCAACCTCAGAACTTGTGCATTCTGTGTGCACCTAAAACTAGCACCATGTAGATGATGCTCAGATCTGCTGCCAGTTGGAGTAGCAGCCAGGTTTTCCTCTCTCTTGGCTGTAGGGATCAGGTGACTGGATCGCTGGGCACTCTGAACCTGATTGTGAGGAACAAGTTCTCTATGCCACCACCATTCTGGAACCTCATGGGGCCTCTGCTGCCATTCTGGAACATGGTGCTCTAAGGCTTTCTTCTCAAAGCAAAGTCTTTCACTTTTACAGTTTGGAAGCTGCAAAGGTTTCAGACTTGCTGCTTTTGGCACTGCCTTTGGGCCATCTTTTCTATTTCTCCGTTCTTTCTCAGCAATCGAGGTCTCAGTTTTATCTTTACAGTCCATAGCTTTATTGGAGCTTCCTTTCTGGTCAAACTTGTTTCAAATCACCCTGCTGGGCTCTGTGCTCTTGGTTCACAATGTATATCTGTCTAAAAGACCCCAACAATAGCCATGCCACAGCCTCAACATTCGACTGCCTTGATATTTCTTTTGCCAGATTAATCAGTCCACCATCCTTAGTCTCAGGCAAAGTCTCTGGACACAAACAAAATACAGACTAACTTTCTGTCAAGCCACAACACACATTGCGTGGAGTCCAACAGCCAATGCAGTCCTTCTTCCCAGCAGAAATCTCCAGAGCCTGGTCTTTATTGGCAGGCTTTCTATCAGCCTTCTGGTCTCCTGAGCTCTGAATCTCCCCTACAGAATCTCCCCTACAGAACAGCCTAAGCTGTTCCAGTTCTATGCATTCAGGGAACATCTCTGAACCTTTCCAAATTCTTTCCACAAGCCATTCCCAAAGGCTCTTGAACCACATGGTCAGGTTCAGTCACAGCAATGACCCCACTCCTTAGGTACCAAATTCTGTCTTGGTTACCTTTTTTCATTGCTGAGACAAACACCTGACACCCAAAATTAGGGAAGAAAAGGTTTATTTACCTTACAGTTTCTGGACATTTCAGTCCATAATCAGCTGGCTCCAAGGCAGGGTGGCATGTCACAGGGGCAACACTTCAAGGCAGCAGCCAGAGCAAAAAAAGGGAAAGGAAGCCTCTCCTCTTCACTTACATGTTACACAGGTCACACACCACCGCCCTGTCTCTTCCTGGGAGTGTGTAGTACTCACAAAATCTCCTTGCCATCCTTTGCACAGGATGAGGATATTTACAAAGTAAAACCCTGGCTCCCTGCTGAGTCTCTCAGTTAAACTTCTAAACTGTTCAAGTTGACACAATGTATCAGCCATAACACAGGGATTAAAAAAAAAAAAGGTCTCCCCCACCAACCTAGAATGAGAAATTTCTTGGCTGTCTATATGATGCTGTAGTGAATAGTTGGTCAAGTATCCTTCTGCTGCTAAAGATTCAAACTATGTGCTGAGAGTTTAGGGTTTACAGCAAATGTGTCAGGTTGAGGTTTTACACCTCTGCTTGCTTATTGCTTTTAGATGCATAAAGTTTAACAAGGAGAAGTTCCAATCTATGAATGACCAAAAACAGAGAAAAACAAAACTTGTAAACTGAAAAGTACAGGAGTCCAAAACAAAAATGTAATCGTGAATACTTGATATGAACGATATTGGTGGCAAAACTGGAATCCTCTGATCTGGCAATAGGAATGGTTCTACCTGGAAAAACAAAAGGGGTTGACAACTCTGAAAGATCCACATTCCTCAAAACCCCCCACAGGACACTCTCTGCCTGACAAGAACAAATGCCTCCATTTAAATTTTGTAATGTGTGATTATTTTTCCTGTTGCTGGTTTTCTTCTTTTGTAACTGAAGTATGTATTGCTTACTAGATATCTAAGTACATCTCACATTTCCAGATTTTTTGTAGTTAGGTAAGCTCAGGTGTTTAATTTTGTCCAATAGGCTGTAAATGACCAAAGAATTTAAGGTCTAATAGACTCCCTTTTGACAATCTCTTCCCTCTTAAGGCAACCTGGAAAATGCATGTTTAGATGGCAGCGTCATAAAGCCAAAATAAGCCTGTTACTCAAATCATCTCACAGCATTTATAGTTGGTCCCCATCATTTGCAAGTTCTTGCAATTAGGAATTTGCTTAGACACTAAATCAATATCTGCAGCTATTTTGAGGTCCTTAACTGACATGTGCAGAGCTGCCAAGTTTGAGCCAACTGCCACACATATTCCCAGCTGTGGTCAAACAAGCCACTTCTTCTGCTTTCTTGTTTCACTTCTCATACTATAACTTAGTGTGTGTCTGCAGTCTGGTGTCACCTTTCTTAGTTTTTGTTTTTTTAACATTTTTATGCTTTTTGTTGGAAACTTTACTGTTTTACATGGCCCCCAAGCTTAATCGTGAAGTGCTGTGTGGTGTTTGAAATATGAGAAAGTTGTGATATACCTTACAAGGAAAATGTGTTGGATAAGCTTCATCAGCACAAATCAAAGGGCTGAGGGCTATCAGATTAATGTCACTAAATCAACAACATATATTAAATAAGGTGTCTTTAAACAGAAACACACTAAAACAATATTAGATATAATAATTTGGTAAAACTCCAATCAGAATCTCTCAAAAATGAAACCTTGTACTTTCCCTAGGAGCAATGGTTCAGAAATTTGTTAGTTCAGTTTTTACAGCAACTTTATAGAATATAATTACCACTAGTAACAGAAGTAGACTGGTAACTGTTTTTGACAGTTGCCCAACAAGTATTAGAATCTTTGTGAATGAAAAACAAGCTTTTCTTGTGCTGAATCCCTGAGAGTTAGAGGTTAGCTTGTTCTAGTAGCACAGTTTTTTACTCACCTGGCTAAGACACTGTTAAGTCTTGCTTGAATTTTCATATTGTGCCTTTGAAGTGGAGATCCCCATTCCATCACTTATTAGTCTGTTGACAAAGTGAAATTCTCTTACCTATTTGTAAATCAGAGATAATGTCACCCATCCATCTAATTTACTCATTCCCTTTTACTATTAATTGCTTATGATGTTCCAAGTATGGTAGAGATCCAGTAAATTTTACCACTGCTATGATTAGAGCAACTCAAGATGAATTATTATTTTGTGTGTGTGTGTTATGTGTGCTTGTGCATGGTGGTGGCAGGAATGGAACTCAGGGTTTTGTATATGCTAATGAGTTACAACCCCAGCTCCAAGATAAATTTTTTTTAAATAAAAGAATCTTAATACAAAAATTTGTATAAGAAAGGATACCTTCAGTGAGAGAATTCCAGAATTGAGCAGGGAATGGATTGATGAGAACTCTTTCAACTCAGAGAAATTGCTTGAAATGCTTCACTGGGATTAGAGGAGGAAGAACAAGTTTGAAGACATGGTAATGAGTTCAGTAGGGACATATTACAAATTAAGTGCCTGAGGAAAGATAAATGGAGATATCCAGTAGGCAGCTGAATATTTTCCCTGAAATTTTAAAGCAAGATTTAGGTTATTTCTCTTCAGAGCATTTTCCTAGAAGATTTGAAAACATCATGCCACAGTGATATATGTGCACCCATGTTTATAGCTGCACAATTTGTAATAGCCAGATCTTGGAAACAACCCAAATGCTCATCAACTGAGGAGTGAATAAAAAAGATAAGGTATTTTTATACAATGGAATACTACTCAGTCATAAAGAATGATAAACTTGAAGCTTTTATAGTTAAATGGATGAAACTAGAAACCATACTCATAAGTGAAATAAATCAGACTTGCATGTGTAAACACCGTATTGTAAGACTAGTGTAGGACACTGAAAACTAGTGTAAGTAACTGCAAGAGTAAATAAGATCCAAAAGTTACAATAGATATAGCAAAAGGGAAAGAAACTGCTCAGAGGGAAATTATATTATTTGATTAATCTTGCATTCCTGTATCTGTTAACCTGAGCAATTACTTTGAGGATAATAATATGCAATATAACAACCATTGCTAAATTCATATCATCTTGTTTTGAAATCCTGTATCACCATTGTGGTTTTTTTTGTCATCATTTTGCTTTTATTGTTTTTTAATTGTTTGGTTGCTTCTTGATTTTTGTTTTTATTTCTCTTTAAAATAAAAAAAACTGTAAATAACATCCTTGCCTCAACTGTAAAATTGGGTCAAGCATTACCTACTTATATGATTGCTGTAAGAAAATATTTTAAAAATCTTTTAATTTGCATACTGTTGGTTCTAACTTAGTAATATGTTTATCTGAGGATATTTTTATCCAATGCCTTATGCTGCTCAGTCACACTACCTACCTGGAAATATTTTAAAATATTCAGATAGCCTAGGCTTAGTACAATAAATTTAACCTTTAATATTTTAAATAAATAAATAAATTAATTAATTAATTAAAAGTAAGGTTGAAAATCATTAGCATACATCCCATGGTACTTGAAACAATAAAAGTGGATGAAATTACTTAGAGTTGGTATAGTGAAAAGCAAAAATCATTGTATACCATACATTTAAAACTTAGAGAATCATTCAAAAGACAACCTGAAAAGAGATTATGCAGCCAAAGAAGCCTATGTCAATGAAGAAACATGGCCAAAATAATCCATGGTAGTTTTGAACTCTTTCAGTTTAACTAAATTAGAATTACTGCCCCAGAATTCCTTTCTCTGTATGGTTCTTGTTACAGCTGGCCAACAAGAAAAATTAGTGTGAGATTTGGAAGGAAAACGTGAAGCTGTGAAGACCTCTGGTTAGAAGTGGAGAAGGACAGAAATGACAGGCTTTTGTGGGGAAATATGCTTTTGAGAGGATTTTACATACACTTCAACGCAGAAACATAAATGACATCTCACACTAGACTAAGCTTTAGAGCAGAGACTAGTCCCTGTTTTACAAGTAGCTAAAACTGTTACTAACACATAGTTTTTAAATAAAGAATTTGTTAAACAAATAAATAGAACCTACTCCATTTACCTCTGACTCACATCATACAGTACAGAAACTCTCTCATGGTGAGGAGCTTGCTGATTCTGCCTGGACAAGGATTTAAACTGTTTGCTTCAGACAAGGGACAATTCTTTATAAAAGAACTCAAAATAATAGCTGTTGAAGGAATGAGATAAATGGAACACGAGAGCAATTACTGCAAACAAGATCTACCAATGAAAGCTAAAATTAGTGGGCAAAACTTCAAGGAAAGAAAAGATATGTAGCCTCAATGTATTTTATCCCAAATGTTTATTCATCATAAAGGGAAAATAGTTAACTTCACAGGGAGAAAAGCAGCAGACATCACCATGAGAGACCAAGGTTATTGTCACCACTTGTAAATTATGTCGCTAACACGTAGCCCCTGTACCATGTTCTGAGAAAGGTACTTAATCCCAGTGGTGATTCATCTAGAAACTCATAACATCATGAAACACATCAGATGAACCTAAATTGAGGAATGTTCTACAAAATACCACACCAGAACTCTTCAAAGGTATCAAGAACCTGAAATAGAAGGAAAGACTAAGGCAATTGTCACAACTAGGGGAGACTTAAGAAGAAAATGTAACGACTAAATTAATGTGTTATCTTGGATTGGAGCCTAGCACAAAATGGTGACGTGAAAAATAGTGAAGTCCTAATAAAGTCTGTAGTTTCGTTAGTGGTATTTTGCAGCGCTAATTTCTTAGGTTTGATCCTTCTATCATGGTTATGTAAGACACTAGGAAAGAAAGCTAGTATGACAGGTGTTTGAAACTATCTCTGAAATTCTTCTGTAGACCCAAAACTATTTCTAAATAAAATTCTCTTTCTTTTCTTGTGGTACTGAGGATCGAACCCAGAAACTGTTGGGCAACATCTCCAGCACTTTTTATTTTATTATTTTATCTTATTGTACTTTTGAGACAAGATCATGCTAAGATGCACAAGTTGGTCTTAAACTTGTAATCTTCCTGGCTTAAACTCTTTATTAGCTGGAATTGCACATGCAGTCCATCAAGTTTTTATTTAAATTGAAATAAATGTTAAAATATCAATTCCACTCCAAGTTACTCAAATAAGAATAACACAAATGTAAACATCATAAATATGTCTGCTTCTCTCTTACGTGTGCACCTTGAAAAATGGTAAATATTAGAGATCTCTCCAAAAGTAGCATTAAAGAAGATATATCTGTATATATATATATATATCTATATATATAGAAAGAGTGTACAAAATAGAAGATAAATGACTAGAAAGTAAGAAAATATTTTTCAAATGGTTGGGGAAACAAGAGATGGAGGGAGAGGAGAGAAAAGGTTTGTAAAAAATTGAAGAGAAAAATGAATAGAGCTTTTGCAAATGGGGAAGGGGCCAAGAGTTGGAAGGAGTGTGGTGGGGGAGAGAATTAATATATGTCCTGTACATGTACCAACTTCTCATGAAAAATGCACTGCATATATGTACTAATAAGAAAGGTTTATGTTCATGTACTAAATAGATTTTCTAACCTTAGTGATGAACATTGTGACTGGCATATAAATGAAATTAAAGCTTCATTAAGAAAATAACACAAACAAATAAAAATTTTTAAAAGGAAAGCTGGATTCCTTTTTGGACATTTAGGGCCTAACTGATGAGAGATGAGAAGGAGGGGTTATCTAAAAGTTTTAAAACTTTTTGTTGTTGTTTGTTATTTGTTTGTCCTTTTGTTTACTTTTGGGACATTATCTCACTATACAGTTTAGGTTGGCATTAAACTCACTGTGTGACCCAGGGCAGCCTTGAGCTCACGTTGATCCTCCTCCCTCAGCTTCCTAAGTGTTTGGATTGCAGACATGAACTACTGAACACTGGTTTTAAATCTCTAGATATTTGATAAATAAATGCTTTTAAACTTTTGTAATAAATTTAAGAATACAGTGATAATATATAGACCAATGAAAATTAAGCGAAATTAATATAGACCCACAAGCAATAATCTATTTGAACAAAAAAAGTTAAACTTATGATAATAGAGCAAGTAGAAGCTGGCTGTTACTATAATCTCTTTTCCCTCCTTGCATTATTTTTAAGTATATCATGCTATAATAAAATAAATATATTTTTTCCACCACCTAGAAATGTTTTATTTATGACATTTAAAAATATAAGTAATAAAGATCAAAGAAGAAAACTATGTTCTTAATAAAATCTTAACACAAACGCGAAAAAAATGTAACATTACAATCTCTAAATTCTAACTTCACTGCTAAATACTCAGGAGGAACATTCAGAGCCCTCCCATTGACCCTGAATACCTTCTTTGACTTAATAACACTGATAAAAGCTGTATTGGGGTACTGGGCAGCAGAAGGATGTAAAGGAAGTTAGAGGAGAAATGGGTGCATTGCCAGCGGGACTTCATCCTCACATCTCAGAGTACTTGCAGAACATTTGTATTTAAACAGAATTGTTTTTTTTTTTTTGGCTTTTGTTTTTCATCAGTGCTTACTACATGCTTCTGGGCTCCTGGAAGAATGATTAGAAAAAATGGGAGGAGGGCTGGTGGTACAGCTCAGTGGTAGAGCAACAAACAATGGAAGTTTTAAATTACTGTGTGTTGATTTTAGGAAGAATTAGTTAGGATGGGCAGGGCTTTCTGACTTGTTCATTTATTGATGTATCCCAAGGGCCTAGAACAGCATCTGGAACACAGGAACTCAACAAATATTTGTGGAATAAGCTTCTACTACAGTACAGTTAAAGCCATATCATTTGCTTTGAGGACACTATTAAAGAGTAAGAGGCAGGTTTTACAGACCATTCAGGTCAGCTATAGAAATTCAGGAGGGGCTATCCATTACATACCAATAAGGTAATTATAAATTTCATAGTACTTACAGATTTAAAATTCTTTTTTTCCTCCAGTGTTGGAGCTTGAACCCAGGGCTTCACTCACACTAAGTAAGTGCTCTACCACTGGCCACATCACAAGCCTAGTACTTTTAAATCTTAATGGACATGCATCACCTTATCCACTCGACCTGTGGAGTGGAACCTGAGATTCTGCACTTCTGACAAGTTACCAGGTAAGGTCAGTTAATTATGCTGGCCCTTTTCCAACCACATTTTAAGCAAAGTTACTCACAGAGCATCTCTTCCTATAAATTATGTGTTCCGTATTAAATCCATTCCCTTGAAAACCCTGACTACAACAGTAAGGAAGTCTTTATCATTCTTATACTAGTCACAGAGTAGATGCTAATTCTACATATATAATTGTGCCTAAAAGTAGCATTTTTAGATCTTTCCAAATATGTATCTCATACTTCTTGTGATGGGAATTAGCATATGCAATATTGATATTTTGCTTTAAAATTTTTTTGTTTTGTTCCTCATTTTATGAGGAATGACTAAAATTCTTTTCCTTGAAATTTAATGTTGATTCTTAATTTTAGATGATCTTACCTTGTTTCTTTGAGACAGAATTGCTATGCTCCAGGCTGGTCTCAAACTCACAATCCTGTCTCCAGTCCCTGAGTGTTGGGATTACAGGCATGTACTACCATACCTGGGTTAGATTCAAATAATTGTTACATACTTCATTTTAAAAATTAAGATATAATTCACATAATATAAAATTCACCACTGTAAAATGTGCAATTCAGTGTTTTGAGTGGATTCTCTCTATTGGACAACTATCACCACTATCTAATTCTAGAGCATTTTCACCCCCACCCCCAAACCCATACCCATTCACAATTAGTCCTAATTCTTCCTCTCCCAAACTCCCTGGCAACCACTAATCTGTTTTCTGTCTCCATGGATTTACCTGCTCTGGACCTTCCATTAATTTTTATTTGCCCTGTGTTGACCTTTCTGCTAGACATACTTTTAGATAGTTACTAATGTGGAAGATTTAATAATTTCTTCCTCACCATCCTTTTATCTCTTCTCCTTTAGGTTGAAGCCCTTGTTTAAGGTCATCACCCCCACCTCCAGCTCCAGGAGAAAGCCTTCATAGGTGACCCCTCCCACCTTACCTCTATGATTGGTTCAGGAGTAAGTATACGACTTAACTTGGTTGGTCCAATCACATTGGTGCTCAGGATGTGTGTGTGTGTGTGTGTGTGTGTGTGTGTGTGTGTGTCTTCCATACATTAGTGCCCAAATGTTCATCTACAGCTTGTTGGATTTTTACATCTATGCACACTTGTGTAATCACCGTGCAGAGCAAGTTACAGAATATCCTATGCATTCTGGGTTCCTTGTGCATCCTCTCAGTCAGTGACCTCACTCCAAAAATAACCACTATTCTAAGCCAAAACTCAAAGTTTTGTTCAGTAAATGAAAAACGAGTCACGTTGTCCCTTCTTCCTTTCAATGAGAGTAAATAGGGATCTCGGCCTAGGAGCTTCAGGAAATTATCAGGTTACCTGAGGGAAGCCAGCCTAAAGACAGCATGCAGGGACAACAGAACTGCAGAGAAACAAACTGCAATTCTGACGACAGTGAATTTTATCTTAAAGAGCCAATAGAATGAACCATTTTATATTTAAGTGCTTTAAATTTAATTTTTCTCAACTTACAGTTTTTTATCTGGGTTAGAATCTCAGCTCTGCCTCTTACTTGGCATGTGTCCTTGGACAAGTTATTTAACTTACTTAACATTTTGAAGTTTCAGTTTTCAAATCTTTAAAAATGGCACCTACTATCTCCATATATTGTTATTTTATGGAACAGCCCATATATCTCATGTTGAGTATGTGGATATAGCATGTATACACATGCACCACATATGAAATATCTTCATATCCATCAAGCACTCTTTTAAGGGAAAGAATTTTTAATAACAAGCAAGTCCAAAGGCTTCAGCCACTCAATAATGGAATGGCATCCATTTCAGACAGTAATTCATCAGTAACTAAAACAGTAACCATCAGCTAGCTAATTTCGTTTTCAGTGATGTTCTAAAAGGTGATCCTAAAAAAATAAATAAATACAAATAAAAGATGTTTCTGCTGAAGTTGTAGCTCAGTGGTACAGAGCTTGCTTATTACCATGAGCCCCTGGGTTCGATCCCCAGCCACACACACACACACACACACACACACACACACACACGTCCTTCTGCCTAAGTTTTTCAAATTGGGTTAATTTCAAAGAGATACAAGGTTGAAAACTCAAAACAATACTGATCCATATTAAACTGTTTA
>RJWT010001626.1:0-46451 GCA_004365215.1 Cuniculus paca
CCCTGAGTGCCCCCACAGCAGGTCTGCAGGCACCACGCCAGCGCAGTTACCCATCTACTCCACTCCACAGGTCCACTCAGGATGTCCCCACTTTACTATGAAATTACAAGTTACGCTTTACTGCCTGCAAGTTACGCATTAAAGCATTTAAGCTTTTAGGTAGGTGATTCATTTTTAGTTATAAAGCACACGCCCTGAAAAGGCAGGGCAGCATACAACAAAGAGATCTTGGGTGTGTCAGAGGCAGACATGATACTCAAAAGATTAAGGCCCTGATCTACCTGTCACATGGACCTTTCCATGCTATAGATTTGTTTGCTTTAATTATTTATCTAAAAAAAAACCAAAACAACACATTGTCCTATACCTGAAGGCATAATTTCATGTTATTCCTGTAAACTAAGCACAAGTTTCCTTCATTATACCTACTTCTCATGTGAAAAAGTAATCAAATTCTTAGACAAGACAAAGCTAGCTTAACATTCTTTACTGAGTCTCAGTGATTTTAAAATATAAGGTTTTTGTATTTTTTATTTAACATTTCTGAAACTGGGATGCCTCAGATTTGATGAAATACAGTAAACAGTAACATTTAATCATTTAAGGAAAGCGTGAGCTAGCTGAACGAGTAAACACTGTATAAAGAACTCTGTAAAATACTCACTATAAAGCACAAATGCCTCCACCTGCCAATCAGTATTAGACTGAGTTCCCTTAAAACTGGCTAATTCCCTAAATGGCATACAAAAAATATTTTGGTATTCTAAAACACTGGGAAAAAACCAGGCCCTACCACATAAATAACCTTACTCTGAACTACCTCTTGATGAGAAATAAACCTTTTAATACAGTAAAAGAAGCATGATGGAGGCTACCATGATGATAAAGCCATTACTGAAGTGTAATTTTCAATCATGTTGGTATTTTATTACAAAAAAAAACCGTAAGAAATCAGTTCTACACCGTTCTCAAGGGCTGCGCTGCTCACACGTACATGCATATGCTGCATGCGATACTCATCCAGTCTGACCCCTGGGGACGATGAAAATCGGTAAAACTCGTTTAGGACTACGTGAACATCTCAGTTTTGTTTTCAGCTCTTACTGATGGATAAACTTCTTTTACAAAGATGAGGCAAAATATAAACTTTAGGATTCTGAGTTCATGTATAAAAATTAACTAACTGTAAAAAATATCATGCACATGAGGCACTAGAATAAAGAAGGAGGGGAGGGAAAGGACAAGAACAATATCTGGGGGAAAGATAAGTCAACAAATGACTATGAAATCTTACAAAACAAGCTTTGTGATTGTTGTGGTTCATAATACTTTAATAGCAATAAAATATGGCTTTCATTTCTCTAACCCTGAGATTCTTTCTTTTTTTTTTTTTTTTTTTTTTTTTTGGTACCGGGATTGAACTCACAACTTTGTGCTTGCCAGGCAGGCATTTGTGCCGCTGAGCTAAATTCCGGGGCAACCCTGAGATTCTTAACCCAAGTACCACTGACATTTTGGGCTGGATAATTCTTGGCCGCTGGAGGCTGCTGTTAACACTGCCTCATCCATTAGATGATGGCAGTATCTCATCTCCTCCCCCTCCACTGTAAATGCACCCTCCCAAAAAAGTCCTGAGACATTTTTGTCTCATCTAGGCAAAAAGTCAAACCCTGTTGAGAACTAAGGGTCCAATGTTTCAATTCTACCTCCGATCCCCAGCTATTCTAGTGTTTCTAAAATCACCTGAAGGAAGTTTAAAACTCTGTTTAAAACCAACATAGATTCAACTTAGTTTTCCAGCTACAGAAGAAAAAAGCCATTTATTTTGCTTTTGTCTGTCTATAACATTAGAACTTATATAAGGTAACATCTTTAAAAAATCTGAAATACCAAATAAAGTCAAATAAGTATCATTTTCAACTATTATTTCGTTAAGCATTTATTATATATTCAACCATTCAAGCAGCTGGAGGTAGTGAAATATATTTATTTTACATTAGGATAGAAGTTAATATCAGTTATCTCCATTTGACATAATTTTTATTTATTTATTTTTTGTAAAGAATAATTAAGTGAGTGCTTAACCTATGCCCACTATTTTGTTAAACATCTGATTTGTATGCATTATCTCATAGGAAGTAGAGATAAGTCAATTTAACAGCTCTGCATTAATTTATGAAATTCATAATAGTCAAGGTCTGGTTGCAAACAATCTTTCCAGTATATGCTGAAAGAATTTAAACACTAGGAACCCCAGTACTTGGAATGTGAGCACTATACAAACACGGCTACGACAAGAAGAAACTGCGTCAACTCTACTTGGGCAATCATAAAGGGTAAGTTATTCTAGTGCCTACAGGCATTCTTAAATTAATCTTAAATGCCTAATTTACATCAATGCAGTTTAGAAAATAAGTATATTCCACAATTGAGAAATGCACACATAAGTGAGAAAAGGAAGGAATGTTTTATATAATAAGCAGTAGAAAATGCAAATGCATACTTATACAAAATAAACACTGGACTTTCTTAATTATTACACTGTAAAATGAGCTCCTTTATTCTTGAATAGCACCTTTGGTGAGATATACAAGATTTGCCATTTGGAAGCGTACACTCCAGTGGTTCCCAGCACTTCTTTTGCCCAAAAAGAGACCCTGCACTTTCTTGTGGCCACTCACAACCCGCTCACCCCTTCTCTGCCTGGCGACCACTAAACTACCTTCTGTCTCTATGGATTTGCCTATTCTGGCCATTTCATATAAACAGAATGAATATGGGGACTTGATTCTTTCATTTAGCATAATGCTTTCAAGGTTCATTTATGGTGCAGCATGCTTTTTTGTGGCTGAATAATCCCTTCTTTTTTGTAGCAATGAAGCGAAGCACTTCAAGTAGTACATTTACGTAAGTCACCTGAAACATTTTCAGCCATTCCTGGAGGCCTGTAGGCGGCTGGACAGATGTAATCCGGCGTCGCTGTTGCCCTTGGCCATTGGCTGCTCTCAGGTCCCCAAAAGTCGTTGGTGTTGCTGAACATGGTACAAGCCCAGTGGTACTACCAAAACAAAGAGCAAGAGCAGAAGCACAGACAGATATTAAGAATAATGAACTCTGACTTGACAAGAAGAGTGATGAGGATGATGACCTGGCATATTTCAAACATGAATCCATTTATTCCTTTAATTGCTTATTCCCAGAGAGGAAGGGTGCATAAAACCTACTTTGCTATTCTTAGAGTAAGTTTCCTTCCTCCTACATAACCACCTGTTATTATCTCAGCAATGCTAAGTGCAACCAAATGACAGCATCTCTATGGCAAAACTGCAAGTCACTGATACATACAAGTAACATAAAAATACTTCCTTAGGGCCGGGGTGTAGCACAGTGGTGAAGCACGTGCTCAGCATGCCCACACAATCCGTGTCAAAAAAACGAAATGTTTCCTTAGAACATACAGGCCTCACTTCTGTGGTCTGCAGTGACACAATTAAATAAAAATTTAAATCTTTATAAAAAGGGATGTGAAATTATCAAGGGTTTCTAAAAACTTAGATCTAAAAAGAGTACATTGAAATGTTTTGGGTATCACTAGTCACTAATCCTTAAATTTACCTTATGGCAAAATTATTTATTTTGTTCTTTAATATTTTATTGTTATTTATAGATCTTAGTCTAAGTATCTGACAGGAATCAGTCTTGACTAAAAGTGTAGTTAGTCAAAATAGGTATCAAGAACTTATAGGCAAAATTAAAGACAATGAGATCATGTAAACATTCTCTAGATTAAAAATGTTATTCAAAATAGGTATCAAGGATTTACAGGCAAAATGAAATGAGCTCATCTAAACATTCTTAACCAATAATTTAAATTTTGAGAAAATTAAACATTAAACAAATCTGAACTTAAAATTTTGCAGCCAGTAAAATGAAGGAGTAAAACTATATGATTTAGTTCTAAAACTGCCTAACATTCCTCAAAATAACTATTAGCAAAAACGCAGTCTTAACTGGTATAAATGTATTAAACTTTACTTTCTAATTTCTGTGTCCAAATAAATTATTTAAACAAAGTAAATACTGAGCATCTTTAGAGACACTACAAAAAAAGGATGGAGTTAACATTACTTTTGTAAAATAACCCTCAATTCACTGATTTATGATGATAAATTGGTTTAAATTCCAAGAACATATACAATTATATCATAATTGCATATTGTGCTCTGATAAATGTACTAATGAAGCAACCCCTCCAAATTTTTTTATCCAGTGTATATCAATTTTTTGTTTAAAAACGTAACTCAATCACTATATTCTATAGAAAAATCATACCTGTTCCCTTCCAATCTTTTAACATTTGTATATTTGAGATAATTGCTAACATTCAACAATTAAATTTATCCTCTTTTTTCTTTCAAATTCAAAGGTAAAGTTCCATTTTCTCTTGCTTGAAAAATAAATGTGTGCTTATAACTTAAAATTTTTTAGGAAAAAATGAAAAATCAGTTTCATTCTATAAGATGTCAAACTGTCAAAAAAAATCACAAGAATATTAAATATATACATTAGTAACTGACAAAACCTCCAAAACGACATGGAAATAAATATGCCATTGAGTCTAATTTTGCTTTAGTAAGATTATACATTAAAAGGCAGTTTTCTCAATATAAAAAGTGAGCAACTAAAGACAAATTTTACTAAAATGTATTTTGCAATAAAAATGTAACAATTTTTTTATAAGCTGCCTTAAAAACTGAACAATTTAATAACTCTCTCAATATGAGCCATATTAATAGAAGACCAAAATAATATGTTTTGACTGAAATCTATACATTAAAAAATAGCATTAACAGTTAACATTGAACTCTGCTTTCTCATCCAAGAATACTTTATCAAGGCTGAAGGAAAAGGCAAAATGAAGTGAACAGTTTTACTTGTCTATCTCTCCACACCCTCTGGTGGAAGAGCCAAAACACAGTAAAATCTGTCAAGGAAGAAAGTAAGAAGGGGACAGTTAGCACGAGAAATATTACATAGAAAAGCAGTTCCTGCCTAGCCGAAACACAGCTTTATTTTTTTCTTCTGTGTCAGCTCTCCAGTTTTTTGCATATAAAATTACCTAATTATTACGATTTCTAAATTTTATAAAAGAGCATTTGAAAGAAATATTATCCATAGCAGAATGAAATAAAATGAACTGTTTCTCTTTTTAAAAAGAGATGAATCGGTAACAATGTTCAGCTTCGAAAAGCCTGATGTCTGAGAAATGTTAATCTACATTTTATAGCATAAAAGTAATTCTAAATCAAAATACTTTGAGAAAAAAGAACTATCATAAACATGAAATTCCTTAGGGTTTCTACTGCTAACTTTCAATTAGTTATTTGAGGTGTCGACTATACAAAAAACAAAAAATAAAAAAGACCAAAAGAGAGCTCTTAAGACACTTTTGTCATTTAAATTTTAAAATACAGCATTTCAAATGATGTGCAAAGCCATTTTTAATTGGCTAGGCTACAGATATTGTGCCTAACTTAGCCTAATTAGTGTGAGAGTGGGGAAAGTTTCATACTGATGCAAAATCCAAAAATGATGGACTGAAGCAGAAAACAAGACTACAATTGTATTTAGTTGTTATGGAAACTATTCTACTGGTGCAGAAATGTATGTGTTGAAAGCATAAGATCTAGGAAGCCAATAAAAGGGAATTTCCAACACACTAATTTCATGAAATAAGATTTGAGTTAGTAATTGTGAGGTTTATTTCACTGCTAATCAATTTATCTTCAATTTTGCATATAATAGCCACCCCACTAGAGCTGTTGCTATAGTGACAAGACACATTCGCTCATATTTTATGGTTTACTTTATGGAATTCCTCAAAAATCATGATTTTAAATTTTGTTCACAAGAGAACTTTTGCTTGTGTCTTCAGTATACTGGTACAAAATACAAACACAGTGGTAGTGCGCTTTCTATTTAAAGTGATGTATTTCCCAATTTTTAGTAATCTCAAAATACATTAAACCATCAACTATACTGGTAAATTATTATCCTGTAGAACAAACGGAAAGCAATGCTTCCAGAACCATCAAATCTAAAGGCATGAGAACCATGAGAGAATCAATTTATTACATTTAATATTACCTTGTGTATTCTGAGACCTTGCATGGTTTCTTTCCCAAAGAAAAGGAGCGGACCTCAGAACCATGGTCCAACTTTCTTTTCATCTATAAGGTAAAGCAAATAAGGTATGTTTAAAACAATCACCTGTCCAACTATCAAATCCTGAGTTAGCACTGTAATATTTTTTAAAATTCTTAAATTTTCATGTGCCTATAATGGTAACTAGGTAATTAATATAAAAAAGAACTGTTTCATAGTTTCTTCTATTTATTCTACTTTGTTTTACTCTTAACCAATTGAAAAGGTAAATTTACCCCCTAAAATGTTTTGCCCAGAACAGTGTACAGTGATTGAAAAACTGACGTTAACCACATATACTCCTGTGGGGGATATACCTTTTATGTTTTCCAGTTTAACAGCCAGCATAAGGAAAAAAAATCTCATGTTAATTTGTAGAGAAAAGAACCATATTTAACGTGCCTTCTCACTAATCTATTTTTAAAAAATATATTTTAAGAAAGATAAACAAAATAGCAAAAGAATGGAAATTCACTAAATTCTAAACCCTATATTATTATAAAAGGGTAAAGAAGTAACTGAGTTCTAAATATTATTATAAAAGGGTAAAGAAAGCAATGTAAATAAAACAATCTTAGACACTGATTACAGTAGAGCATATAATTCATATGAATAATAGTTAAAAAAAGTAAATCCATAATAAGAAAGAAATCTGGAAATGGCATAATAAAGCTGAAGGGAAAAAGTCATCAATTGCTATATACACAGAGTACAGTTCTACTGACAGATACTCTGGAAAAAAAAATTCTAGCTTGAAACAAGAACAAAAACATTTTAAAAGAATGAATTATGCTTCTTCATAAGACATATCAAGCATTTACATTTGTAGCTATTTCATTATGCCATGTTATACAATACATTCGGAAATGCATTTTGTCAATGCCAATATTGAAACATTTTTTATATTTCACTATCGATTAACTGATGTGATTTTACTATATTTATCTTAAAGCTCGAAAATAAGATCTGATGAAACTCAACTTTTTCTGTTTCAACAATATTTTTCAGATTTGCATCCACTAATTACTGTATTACTGCAAATTATGGTGGGGGGACCTAGAGTGATAAATAGTTATTCTCATTTTTGTAGTAAGGTGAAAACTCTATTTCACAGCAGTCTTATTTTCCTACCTATTGCCTCACATGTGAACACCATAACACAGTATGATACAATGTAAGTACTAAAGAGAACTAAAGGGACCCTAAAAATTTTTGAACCACAGTAAAGACTTGATTTTTAAAATCATTAAGAAAGTCTTCTACTCACTGCAGAATGATCTTACACTAGAGGGTACAACAAGTCTATCCACAATTTATACCTTAGTTCATAAAATAGCTACTGGAAAAAAATGGAACTGGTCTGGTTTCTTTCCTTCAGAAGTTTCTATTCTGCAGAAATCATTACATTATTTTAAAGTGATCCCTCTCAAAAACCATTAATTTCTTTCTCTACATAGTTTTATTAAAATCCAAACATAGAGTATTATAAAAGCTATAAAATATAGGTAGCCACGTGCTCCCACGTGTATAATTTATGGACACAGACTTGCAAATGAATCCATCATGAAAGTCAGTCAGTAGAGATTACCTTACAATCGAGTTTTGGGATAACTTTTGTAGATTATTTTCATAATTATTATGAGAAATTCTGATGTTCATTCTAATTAAGTTGGTAATACTATCAGAACTTCCCAGGATATCTTGTAAATACATTGCTGCAAATGCCACTTGCCACTAAAAGCAAACTTTATCTTCATCTTGGAAATCCCTCAATGAATAAAAATGCCCAAAATACATAATATGAAAAACATGAGGATTTATTTTTTAATTATTTTATACAATAAAGCATCTTCTGAAGTCTTTCAAATATTGTACCGTTTATTGAAGATACTGACTTCAGAACCCAAAATGAATCCTGCAATTTCTTGAGGGGCACAGAAAGTAAATGTAATCTCTTTAAATATAAATCCCCAAATTCTAGTGATTCTATACTTTAAGAGCCAACTCATGAAAAAAGAAATATCAATGGAAGGTATAGAAAAATTGAAGGCAAATGCTTTACTGAAAGCCAACTAAGGCTAGAGTATTTCCAGGTCAGCATTTAACGGAGCCACATTTCTGAAGTCTGAATATATTTTAGTGAAAAATTCTGATTCAAATATACATTTTATTTTAAATGTAAAGCTTTCCCCGGCTCACGTCGTTTCTCCATTATTTGCTTACATTCGTGAAATAAAACAGAACACCAGACATCCAGCCACCCACCAAAATTAGAGGATACTGCAGCCATCTCTGATGATACAGATTTTCCTTCCCAGGCAGGCGCACACACACACAATCACACAGCACAGGAAGAAAACAGATTACTTACTTTGTAAAAAATCATTTTTAATGTGCCGTAGAAACCCATATTTTCTGTATTTTTCCCCTTCAGTGATTCTGTGCCCCCGTGTGTCCGGCTGCTTGGCAGTCTCTGACAATATAACCCTTTTTCAGGCAGGTATGTCACAGATTCTAATGTGGACATGCTCAGGCACGTCAGAAAAGGAAGATTAGGGAGCAGAACCGGCAACCAAACTCCACAGTACAGGCAAACGCAGCTCAGCAGCAAGCCGCTTCTCGGGACACGCATACATACATGCAGCTGACTGAGGAGAACTCGAGGGAATAATGAGCGAGGACCGAGCAGATTATTGGAGGAGACTCTGCCCTGTCAAAGCCTTGACTGAAGAGATTCCTCCCTCAGCAGCAGAGGGATCAGATTACATCTTCCCTTGAACACGGAATGGTGCAGTCCAGGATTCAGCAATGCAGACTGCACATCAATTATACGCTGATCCGCTCCAGGGAACCCGTGAGCACACGGCGCGCGGAACGGAGGGAGACGTGGGCGGCAGGGCCCGCCCCCGCGCCGCCGCCCCCTCCCCCGGCCAACTTCCAGAGGGTAGCTGCGGATTCCGTGCGGCGCGTCCCTCCCGAGCGCCAGCGCCGAATGGCACGCAGCATCTCGGCAGAGAAGTCCTGCCGGAAACATTCGGAGAATGAGATAGGTTTGCGTGCACCCCCACCCACGCACCCCCGCCCCAAACAGAGGCGAAACAGGCTATTTCCCCTAAGTGCCCTGCTGCTGGAGTCCTGGCATGGCTTGATCAGATTTCTCCAGTGGCCTGGATGGTGTAAAACGGGCAAACCCAAAGGGAGACATTAAATATTCTTTGGGGGAACTGACACTACACCAGTTTGGAGCATACAGCATCTGCAGAAACTACGTAGTATAAATTATATTTCAAGCTGCATGTCTCGTGTCAAGATGCGATGAAAGTATTCCCTATGGGTTTCCATTTCATTCTTTAAAAACACAGTTTTCAAGAAGATTACCACAAACTGCGTTAATTCTTAGTTATCGTGAGGCTGTTGTTTTACTACCTAAGTGTATAAAATTGGTCTGAAAGGGCATCTTTTCTAAAGGCAACGAAAGCTGTACTCACTAGAGTTTTACCCTTGTTTGTTAATTTAATCTTGGGTGGGGAGGAGACTGAACTTCTACCTCCAAAATTACTTTTAAAAGGTATACTGCTTATCATTAAAAAGGTATTTTATATAGCTTATCATTAAAAAGGCATTTTATATAACAGCAAAGGTGACAAAGTTTGCCTGAAGGCAACATTTTTCTTAGGATGAGTATTACACAAATCCAGATATTTTATCTTGCAACTTGCTACACACTAGTTTTGGAGGCAATTATAAGATTCCTTGTACTAGCAGAAAGGCCCATTATTAAAGGTCTAGTTAATTAACTCCTACCCTCCCCATTAACGTTCTTTATTCAAGTAAACGGGCGAGGCTATAGTTATTTAAAGTACTTAGCAAGTTTCTTCTGAAAAAAAAGGAAAAAATACTATTTGGACTAACTACATCTTAATGCTTTCTGCTATGGTAAGCAGTTTAGTTAAATGATTTGAAACACTGCATAAGGTAGTATTTTTTATTAAAAAAAGTTTAGCTTTATAATTAAGACATTAGGTCATTGTAAGGTTTTCTACTTTACAATACAAATGAAAATAAGATAATGTAAGACTTTATGAAGATGTACATCCTGGATCTTCTCCTGGAAATTATACTCTACTGTCTACTATCTTTTTAAACTCTGCTAGCTCTGAAATTCTTCCCTCCGAAACAATATGTAATATGTACTGTGCTCAGTAAAAGTGAGTTTGCTAAATAATCAACTAGCTCACTTAAAAGAGAAGTTCTTTTTAAATTGAAATCTCTTAAAGTTTTAGTGAGAAAAATCGTTGAAAAACCCTTTATGAGACACTCTAGAACAACCATGGTTTAGGGAAGGAAAAAAAAAAAAAAGGCTTTTCTCCCTGGGTTACCTGAAGAAAACAATCGTAACATAAACATCGAAATTTCCTCTAGAATTTATCATGGCAACTAGCTTGTCATAAGACCAGTGGCACACTAGTGATACAATAGTATACAGTTTGCCTTCAACTGAAATCATGTCCTGTCTACTTGGAGCATGGAACAACTTTAATGAAGTAGAGGTTACAGTCTCAAAATCTACAATTTTAAAGAAGAAATATTTCTTGGTTTTGTATATTTAAAGGATTGGTCCCTGTTGTTACCCTTATACTTATGGCTATAAAGTTGCACAAAAACCTGTTCCTCATAAATATTTATATATAGGCATGGATAGGCATGCTTTATTTTTTAAAAGGTAAGCTATTTACATGTGTCAAAAATCAAAATCATACAAAAAAGTATACAGCGAGTAAGTCTTTGCACTATCACATCTTGGATCTACCATGGTTCCCCCTTGGAAATGATTTTTATAAACCAGTTTGTCCTTTAGGTGAGAAATGTATACGGCTATAATTTCTATTAGTAAAGACCTTATTTTCCCAAGTATTTCAACAATTCCCCCTCATAGCTTGTTTACAACATTAATTTAACTGTAAATAAAGAATTTGCCAAGCAAAGCTAATCAATCAAGCCTCTGATTGAATTTCAAAGTAATAGAGTAAAAATAAAAATTAGTTTCAGCACTGAGGTATTAGTGAAAATTGTGATCTATTATATTACTCTCATTAGAATATATAAATGAACAATGCAAAAGAAATGATTCTCACATTTTTGTTCCTGACAGTCTTCACTATAAATACAGGTATTTAAAACTTTATTCAGATTTTAATAATATGATATAAAAAGTCTTTTCTGTGTTTGTATCTACATCCATCTCTCTTACCCCTATGGCAGATCTTTGGCCAGTCTATAATATATGTAAGTAAACTTATTAAAAAATAAGTATTTCATACCATATGCTACCATGTTAAGTAGTATTAAGTTCATTGAAAAAGTTCACTACTCACCAATTATAGCTAAGAAAATATTTTGTTACCCAAATTTTTAGAATTTGTGTCTCAATTGATTATATTTTCATTACAATAAGTCAAATACCTGTAAAACTGCAGCTAGGCAATACTTTTTTCCCCATACTATACAAAAATGACTTCTTGTGTTGACTGATAACCTGTAAGCATTACTGAAAATCCATTAGCAAAGGAAGTGACTAACAGTGAGGTCCTGGAATATAGTCTGTCTGCCAACTCAGACCCTACAGTATTCACCTTATCACAGCTGCACTGAGCTAGGTGTGCAAAACTGGGAGACAGCAGTAACTTGAGAGGAAAAATTGTGCAAAGATAAGGGGATGCTCTCTGCTCCAAAGCAGAAGCCTCTAGAGGACAATGAGAGTAAAATGATTAACTCAAGAGCAACTAGTACAACAGAAATGGCATTTTCTGAGCAAATAGCTGGCAAGATTTGATTATGGGCAGAAAGAAAAACTAATGTACATATAAATAGAGAAAAAAAATACAAAGTCTCCTGTGAATCATGTAATTTTAGAGATGTATGCAAAACATAGAACTAATTAAGAGTACTTTTGCTTAACTTGACTCTGAGACATTATTTTCAACTGAAATATATAAAAATCTATTACTCCAATGGTCACAGCTCAATGTCATTATTTTTATACATCTTCCTTCCCTACCATGTACTCCTTAAATGCTCACGTTCTATTCAATTTTAATTGTAGGGCATCCAAAAAAGTAAAAAAAAAAAAAAAAAGATGTAACCAAAAGTTTCTAATAATTTGCCATACAAGACAATAATAGCCACCACGGCATTTATTTAATAAGTACAATATATGTTATTAAGTACATATACTGAAACATGGATATATATTGTACTTAGTTTTTGTATTATAATTAGTTGATACCACAAATACTTATTGGGACTTTTAATTATCTTGCTGGCATTTAAAAATACATTTCCATTTTGTTATAAGAGAATATGTTTATATTCCTGCCAGTGATTTAATCATCAGGACAACACTCTGTACTCTTGAAAGGAACAGGAAACTACCTACCACAGTTAGCTGTCTTGCCCTGAGCACAGAATTTAGAGTCAGTTCAAAATTTCAACATCCAAGAAAGGAATGTCAAGCATGTTGAGGCTGAAGCAAACTTTATGAAACTTAACTAACTCACTGTCATTAACTCTCTGGGATGTGAGTGCTTATTACAAGGCCCATAACTGAAACTGGTAAATTAATAATTTTGCTGTATTACAGTTTTCATCAATTAAAATAGTAAGTATGTTTCTAGCAGCCACATTTTTACCAATGCAAGTAAGTGAAAGCACTGACCAGTACCGTATTTCATCCATTCAGAATGCAGCTCGCTCATACTATGTAATTTATCTAGAAAACCCTTAATTCTTACATCTCATGCTTCAAGTGCTACCATCAGTAAGCATCATGAATTCATATCCAAAAGTTTCCTCTCAAATTTCTCACAGTAATATTTTCAATAAGGTAAGGAACTGCCAATTATTACCCAGGAGAGGATTAAGTTAACATGGAGAAAGAATGAAAACAGTTTTCCTTCAGAGTAAACCCTAGAACCCCATTTGTCCTTGGACTTTCTTTACTAAGATCCTATTTACTAAGATTTGTTTGTGATGCTTGTGTATATTTACCTGACTTAAGAGAAAATTCTTCACAGGTGTGGCGTATCATTTTTTTTTTCATTTCAAAGACTTTAAAATTCTGGAATTAATCTCTTAAAGTAGCTATTAATCACGAGAAATTATGAAACAAGAGCTAAAGGATAAGATGTAAAACAAACAAAAGTGTATTCACTGAATCTACAAAAATACCTTAGTAGGAGGAAGTCAGTGATCCAGAAAGTTATCTAATTCTCTTTTGTGTGGGGGGATGTACAATAGCTTCAGAATCAGAGAAATCTGGGTTTAAGCACAAGTTTTGCCATTAGTAAAGTAACACTTCTGGACCTTTATGAGTTCCACTTTTCTCTTATTTGTAAACTGGTAATGGTAATACCAGCAAGTCACTGTGAGGACGAGTAAATGTCCAGTGTGCAACAAATACACGGTACCCAGTAGTAACAGGAGAAGGAGGTGAGGTAGAGAGACAAGTGACTTGATCTGAAAATTCTCCACACCTGCTTATCCTCAATTCCCAGATGCTAAGCCCCCTAAGAAATAGACTTCACTATGGAGCATTTTGAAGTTACAGAAACTGCGCATCGCATGCAGAACTCGGGAAAATTCTAGTGAATACTAGGAGGTATACAGGATTTAATAGTGGTTCCTTGCAGGAGGCTGGACAAATATATAAAAATGCTAACAGTGGTCATCTAAGTGGCTTAATACAAGATTTCCCATCTTTTTCTCTTACCAGTCAACAAGCGAGTTTAACCTTTGTAGCCCTACTATGTGCTAGCAACTGTCCTAGATACATACTGGGCACAAGGTGATTAACAAGAGAGAGATGAATTCTCCACCTTCATACGGTTTACATCCTGGAGAAGACATACAATAAGTAAATTAATAAATGAGCCAAATAGTTTCACCTAGTGTTAACTTTAAACAGAGAACTAAAATAGGGTGCTATGAAAGAAGTCAGTAATCAGGGTAGTAGAGAAGAGTGACTAATTTTGAATGGCATCATTCAGGAGACAACTTTTAAGCCAAAATGACAAGATTGAGCCCAGGATGAGCAGGAATGCAGTATGTGTGGCTAGGGTGAAGTGACGGGTAAAAGATACAGTCAGAGAGGTAAATACAGGTCAGATCATGTACAGTCTTGCAGACCATGGTCAACAGTTTGGAAGTGCAATGTGAAGTCATTGGAAGGTTCTAAACAGGAGAAATTTAACACAACACAGCTCTCTATAATCTTTGCCCATATTTTAATGTATTTACCAAGTTACTAACTTATTTTTATTTTGCTATGGTACTGGGATTTGGAACTCAGGGCTTCCACACTGAGCTACAACCCCAGCCCTCTTCTGTGTTTTTTATTTTGAGACAGGCTCTCACTAAGTTGCCCAGGCTGGGCTCAAATTTGGAATTCTCTGACCTCTGGAGCCACTAGTATTACAGGCATGCACCACTGTGACCTGCCCCAATTCCTTAAATTCTCAAAAATGTATGTAAAATTAAAGACTATTCACAAAGTAATTTTCACCTACTGAAATTAGAGATACAGATAAAAGAATACACAATAGTATTTGAGTTCTATTCAATTCAGTAATTCATATACCAATTACTCTTTCATTTCTCTCACTTGCTACTTCAAAATTACCTCTCAAACTCAGCACCTATCCCTAAGATCTCTTAACTTAAGGAGAGAAAGAATTGGATAGAAAGTAACCCTTATTTATTGTGTACCATGTGTTAGGCCTCATTCTAAGCTTTTTATAGCTAGTAACTCAATTCTATAGAAGCATGTACCACATCACTATCTCCTTGCTCTTCTCTTGCTTTTCTCAGCTCTGATTTTCTTTTTCCACATCATATTTACTCTTTGAGAAGGAAGATGGGTCTTGGATTTCTAGACTGTCAGCATCTCTGCCAATTGTATTTTAGCCAATGTCCTCTACAACGAAAGCTGTCATCATCCTTCATTAGTTTGAGCTGAGAGGACACTGCATAAGTTGCTTCTCTGTGACCACACAAGAACCTAAAACACAATCATAGAACCTCAAAGTTGGAAAAGACTTCAAAGTTTAACACTACCCTTAGGTACAACCTCACCAGCAGGTAGTCATCCAAACCTGCTTAACCTTAAATATATTCATTATTCTCCACTCTGTGATCTTGTATTAGTTGACTTACTGATTTTGATAATTTTGTTCAATTGCCAATTTGGCTGGCAGATACATGAAATTCAGATTCAAACTTATTGAACTTGTAAAAATATGGGCATCTCTCAAGAATCTTATTGATTTTCCAGTAAAACAACAAAGGATTACTTTAACCAATCTTTTAAAACTCTGTTCATGAATCAATGTCTATGGATTCAAACTTACTTCACTTATGCAAAAATATTTACTCAATACTTATTCTGAGTAAGAAACAACACAATACGACGTTCTTGCCATAAAAAAATGTGTATCATAGTGATCTTTAACTAAACTCCTTACATTTGTTTACCTGCTTTTTAAGTATTCCACTGTTTGATGTAGCTGTCAAGTGAGTAGAAAAGAACCCAGTAATCAGGACCCACTATGTTTAAAAAGGAAGATTCTAAATACTTATTTTTGGAAGTGGATTTACATTTAAAGTAATTATTTGAGATATAATTAAATGGCATTCTTTGCTGTGAAAAAAAAAATCAAGAACTACATGACTAATAAGCGCATGATATATGAGTCCCCCCACCTTTTCAAGAGACTGCAAAAGATTCTAAAGTCAGTAAATGAATTTTGAGTGCAAAGAAATACTTCTGTAACCGGTCATGTGGAGGGTTTGATAAAATTTTGCCTGTCATGGAAATATATTTAAAATAATATTCCTATGAAGAGGTATCTCATGTATTTTTTTTTTAATTAACAGCAAACTATGTAAGAATGGTGATTAGGAGCACGTTGATATGTTAAAAAAATGTTTGTACTGAAACTGTTTTCATTTCCCTTATTTAAATTGTATTTTAATATTTTAGCACACCATTTAAAAATTATCAGTCAATACCAGGGCCTCCAAATGTCTACAAATCAACTTTGAAAGTTTGTCATATTCCATACATGACACCAAAAAGTCCTTTACGCAGGATGGGTACCACAAGTTTCCCACCAGTTACATGACGGAGGAGTGTGTAGTGACAGAATGATGGCTACTAGGTGAATGTGTAAGAATTATCCTGGATCTAAGCAAGTCAGTCTGCTGAGAACTCTATATAGTGATCTGAGAATACTTTTAAACATTAATACTTCTGAAATTTAAGTTTGAATCAATGTATGTCCAGAACTCTGTAACATGAAAAAAATCTCTGAGGAAGTTAAAATCTACCCCATGAATATAAATTCAAAACAAGCAAAATGATGTCAAACTTTATAATCTTGAAATCATAAACTGTATTTTCTTAGCCCTTGAGATGAACACACACACACACCCTCTCTTCTTCACTTTAAAACACTCCTTTTATTTTGCCAAGGCAAAATGCTTATTAAGAAAAACTTGACTATTTTTCAAGAGGGGATAAAGATGTGCTAATCATCACAATCAAATATGAACAGCAAAGACTGAAATCAAATGGTATTTCTAAGATATTTCTGCTCACCTACTTTTTGTTAAACAATTGCAATAAACAGATTTAGTAGGAACAAGATGTAATTTACTCCCACCAATACATTTATTTCAAAGACTTTAACTTTGTGAAATTCACTATATTTATTTATAAACAGGTAGCACAAAAGGTAATTACTGTGAACAATTTACAGTAAGCCTCTAACCTTAGTCTCATCCAAATGAATCCTCTGAGTTATATAATGGCTCTCTCTACATTCTCAACAATGAAGCAACATGGGGGGAGGGCACTCAGTAGTAATTCAAATATTACTTTTCGGGGATGTGGATCTACCATATTTGAGAAATATTTAGCCAGAGTAACTGAAAACCATGCACTAAGCGACAAGAAGGCAAAATTGAGCAAGATGGAGTAGTGTCTATCCTGGAATAACTCCCAATTCAGAAAGAAGGACAGACAAGTCAGTGAATAATTAATTGCTTTTAATAAAATGAAATTACATGATTTATATGACAATATGCAGAGCTAGAAGAACCAAATATTTTCAGGAAATGTATATGGTAGTATTTTAAACTCAAAGAATTGAAGGAAAACAAACTTTAGATTTTAAACTGACTTCTTCAGTAGCCCATCAAAATACTAGAAATTTTATTCAATTTTGAATAAGCTACTTATTTTTTAAAAGATGTTCCCTTAAGAAAGCAAACAGGGAAGAGAACTTACTCTAAGCCAGGCTCTTCTAGGCGTGTGTTAACATTAACTCACTGAAGCTGTATAGTAACCTTATGAAAGAGATACTACGATCTCTATTTCACAGATGAGAAAGAGGCACAGAGAGTTGAAGTAACTTCTCCAAATTGACCTAAGACAATTAAGCAAGGTAGCTGAGCATAAGCAGATCTTGGTCTCCAGCTTACACACAATGAAACATGGTTTCTCCATATATGAACCAAGAAAGGTTGCCAGTTTAAAAATTCTACGAGGTTTACTGAGTCATTTCTGTTAACATATGTGCGATGTGTGGATGAAACCTATGCTAGAGTTACTTCACACAGAGAACAAGTAGGCAGCTAAAGGTGTACTGATACATTTCATTTCTGAGAACTCACCAAAAAGAGCTTGAAAAAATTTATATACTACTGCCAGTGTCCCATCGTCTTTGACACAATGTATATTATGCTGGGCACTCACGGTGGGCAGGATGGAGGGAAGTCTGATGAAAGGTACTCACAGCATATGGGCGTTCGCTTTCTTTTCCCAACTTCTCTAAGAACTTTTATGTCCTACTCCTTCATGGTCCTATGCTTTATTTCCCTCAAACATGAAATAATGAAAGAAAGCTAAGAACAGAATACATCGAAGGATTTTTATTGAAATGTCTTTTCAAAGAAGCTACAAAATTCTTTATCATTACCAAAATGATCTGAACCCTACAGAAAACTGACAAGTTACAGATCACAGTTACCGAAGAAGCAGCTTTAAAATACTCTTTGTTGATTACTCCAACATAAATACACTTGACGGGGACTACTATAACTTCCACTTGATTTTAAATATTTTTAGTTCAGCACACACATAGTTATAAGATTTTCCACAGGAACATAGGCAGAACATTATGTACACAGAGTACGTAGTGTAGTTATTACTTTGGCTCAGTTTCTTAATTTTACCACATACGAACCTTTTTTAAGAGCCAGTTTATCTTTAATAAATGGCAATTTGATTCGTGTGTGGTTATCCTTCCCTAACATCAGTGTTAACATACGCATATTTCTGTGATTCTGTCCCATACTTTATTGTCTCTATCTTTATCCTGCCTAGGAAACATAACAACAACAAATGTAGGCTTATATCGCTAGTTTAACCTCCTACAGACACTCATTTGTTCAATATAATGTTTATTTGGTCTCATCTTTATGGCTAGAGTTTATCATTTAGGAGAAAAGAAAGACAATGAAACAAAACAAAGCAAAACAGCAAGTAAATGAAAAGCTACAGAATGTTACACGACATAGAATGTTAAGGTTGAGACCTAGTCCAGGGGTTCAGAGCAAGTGTTTCTCCAAAAGGAGAACAGAGTTGGGTTGTGGATGGGGAAGGGGAAGGGGACCATGTGCTCCTGAAGGCAGAGAATAAAGGTCCCACGGTGTGTTTAAGAAAAGGCTAGAGAAGTAAGGCAGAAACTGACTCTGTAAGACCCCAGAAATAATTTCATCTTTATGTAAGAACAATGAAAAGCTAAAGCTGAATGTTAGTCAAGGAAAGGGCAATCAGTCTTATTTCTTGAAAACAAATGGATCATGGGGCATCTTTGAAATATATCCAGGAGAGAGAATATCATCTTCCAAGTGCTCTAGAACTCAGCAGGAAGGTCTGGGTTGGAGATGAAGTATATGAGTTATCTGTATAAAGACATCTTGAATTTCCTTCTAACTCTTCCCCATTCTAAAGCTGTCAATCACAATGTCTGAAGCCAAAACTCTGTTACAACGCTAGCTCATTAATTATTTGCCAAGGTTCCACATCAGATTCTAAATTCTATATGTGCAGTCACCACTTCTACTTTTATTCTTGTTATATTCCACATAGCACTGCACATAGTAAAGTGTCAATAAATAACATATAAGATAATGAACAAAGTAAGATATACTCGATTCAACAAGGACAGAACTACAGAAATAATTTTAAAATGTTAATTTTCACCATAATTTGAAAAATATAATATTCAGAATAAAAAGGCAATACAGGTGAACAAGTTTATATATTTATCATTTTAATTACTTTATTATATATTTATAATATTTTACATATTTACATTCCTCCTTACAGAAAAGTATTTCTAGGTATGTATATAATTTAGTAAGTTAGATTAGAAGGAAATACAGGTTGATGTGCAATGAAAACGTAATTGTATGGTCTGGCATTTCCAATACCTTTATAAAGGACCAAAAAAATAAAAACTTTCACTATTAAAGGGAATATACAGTTCTAGCAATGCTTAACAATGTTTGCTTATGTACATCATTTCCTAAAGCTCTTATCTACACTATTTATTTGTGGGTATTAACAGTATTTTGTTCCTCTACTTTACTAGCAACAATCTGAAGCATCAACGTTTTTGAGAATTACCAAAAGCACTGCAATTAATACTTGCTTAAAAAATTAGCTATCTATATTATATATAATATATTCATATACTTTAACCTCTAAGAACAGAGTAAGAATTCTTTTCACATCAAGATTAAATTGAGTACATACGTTTTTCATATAATTGCCTAGTTTGGTTTTGTTTTTTAGGGTTTTTTGCTCTAACTGCTTTCTTGACTGAGACAGGATATATCAAGAAACAGTATAGTTAATTTAAGAAAAAAAGGTCAAAAGATGAAGATCCCTCTGAAATACTTTGCTAAAAAAAGTACTGACAGTTATTTCAATTACACCTCATTCACTTTGGTTTTGTGAGCAAGGAATACTTTTAAGGATAGATACATTTCTGGGTGTACATTTCATTCACTTGTAACTTTGCAGAGGGAACATACCTCAACAATACCTCAACTGTATCTTCAGTGTAGTCAACACTACACATATACATCTCCAAATATTCTTTGATTTTCATCTTCTAGATAATATTCTTCTAGATTAGAAGACTGTTATTGCATTTTTTTTCAAGTACTCATGCTTTTGAATATAGATGTGGTCTGGGAATTTTAAGTAAATATATTTAGGATTATGACAGGTTAAATTGATGAGCGACACTAGCCAACTAGTAGCACTTTCTAAATTATATTAAAGAGATACTAAACAGAGTAAAATAAAGAAGAAAACTCATTAGATACATCTGGAAGAGACTGTGGTCTGACCTTGATTATTATTTTTTTTTGTATTAGGGTTAGTTAATATTCTAAATAGGTCCACAAAAAGCTAAACAACCTCTCAAGCTCTGAATTCATGGCACTGACCTTAGACTTGCTCAGAATGATTTTTACTGCACTCTGTTATTAGTAAAACCTGTTCAAACACATGCCCCATCTGCCAGCACCCCATCTGCAAGAGAGCTGCTCATTCTTGTAGCCGGTACAACTCCTGCCTGCTTCCTTCTCTTCTCTACATACCAGCTGTATGGTAATGAGCATGAGCAGCTGAAAAATACTGCATGATAACAAAGCTAATATACAACAGCAGAATAACACCTCCCCTCAAGGAAGCAACTGTAGCATGAACATAGCTGATAAGCTATTGAACAGAGTGGGGGTTTAACTTTGTGTGTATTTGTGCAAGGTGTGCGTGGCGGTGGTGGGGGACAGGGGAATGTTCATACATGCGAGCATGCTAAGCATGTGACCTCCATCACTAAAAATAAAGAGAACCCAGAGAGCACAGAAAACTAAAGAAAGCTCTAAATGTCTAAGTACTTTTGTTAAAATCTCTGAATCAGTCCCTTAAAGGTTTTATGTCTCAAACCCTATGTAGTAATGAGTGCCATTTTTACACTATAGTTTTCAAAGATGTGAACAGTATATTCCATTTCTTAATTACCAAATTTTGGGGCCTTTAGAAAGGAAAAAAAAATCGGAACTTAAAATCATAATGGAAACTATTTACTAGATATTTTAGCAGATAACATGAATTTATAAAATCTGTATCTTTTATTCTCACATAGCACTTTTTAAAATTGTAATTTAATGACAGTTGAAGCCAACATATTTATTCTAAATGTCTGAGACTTTCCAAATAAAATACAAAGATGTTGCATATCATTTTCTTTATTTAGGTAGACATAATGGGGTTAATTTTTTACATACATGATAGTCACACTGAATGAGTCTACATAATGTAAGTAGAACTAAATCACATTAATGTTTCATGTGCAATATCTTTCCATTTAGAGAAGATTAACAGTCACTCAGGAAAACTGTTTAAGAAAACTGACTATTCAAAACTGGTGTTACATATTTCCTTTCACAATTTGAAGAAAGTAGACATGAAAAAAGCTTTCAAAAATAAAAAAAGACAAGGGCTGGGGATTTAGCTCAGTGGCCTAAGCACCTGCCTGGCAAGCGCGAGGTTGTGAGTTCGATCCCTGGTGCCACAAAAAAGCTTTCTGGTTTATCATATCCTACAAGGTAATACAAATATTAAATGCTATTCTTCTATCTCTCAAAAAAAATACTGACTTAAGTAAAACAAAGTAGTGCTACTAAATCAAAGGAATTAATTATAATTTTTTACCAACACATCTAAAAAAGTCTTATGTGGTCTTCGTGATAGTATGCTCTCATCACATAGCCATCTTTTCTACAAGTTTTTTCATTTTGCTTTTACAGCAATCCTATGTAGTAGGTACTACTATTATCTCCATTGTACAGATGAGGCTCCACAAGTGGTAGAATTAAGAACTGATACCCAGTTCTAATAGGTTTTGTCATCCATGCTCTTAAGCAAACTACTATTCTGATACAAACTCTACAGGGATGAGGATTTGGATATGTTTTGGTCACTGTTGGGCTCTAACTGCCTAAAGCAGTTTTGGATCATAGGAAGTGTTGAACAGAACAAATAAATAGATAAAGAGATAATTGCTCAGTTATTTTGCTTTAAATATAAGTTAGGGGAAAAGTTACTAAACTTTATAAAACAGTATAAGAACCTTAACTCTTGACATTTTAAAAGTAACATTAATTAAAGAATCCTAAAATAAGACTGCTTAGTAATACAAATTTTGCTCACTTGTCATGTTAAAAAATTAGGACATAAACATTTTGAAAGACTGGTACAGAATGAAGCAAAACTGCACAGATGTTAGTATTTTGAATATTTTCTTAAATTCATTTATTCTCATTTTATTGTCTGACTATAAAAATGTATTTTCTTTTAACTAACTTAACATATTCCTTGACTTCAAATATAAATCAAGGCCATGACTTTTATAACATAAAAGCTTTTGTATAATATACACAAGGACCTGAACTGAACTTCATGAAGTACCATCAGCTAGCCTTTAAAAAGACAGGCACACTTCCTCAAAGAGCAAACTTACACGGTAACACTTAGATTTTAAAAACCTACAAATTCAGGCAAGATTTACAAAAACAGTACTATACTGCCCCTGCATGTTCATATGAGTAGTAACAGTGACATTTTAAATTCTCAAGTGATAATGCAGAGATTTATGTGGATTACTGAAAAGTCATTTAAGCTTAAATCGTTGCCAAGTGAACTGTTTTGAGTCACCCACACATGAAAATATAATTAAATATAGAAATAACTAACAAATTTCCATTTTCATGTTCCAGACTAGTAAAGGAGAAGAAATTAAAGATAAAAGAACTTCACCCAACATTAATCATACATTTTTCCCTCTCAAAGTAGATTTCTCCATCATTTCAGGAGGATATCATAAAATAACCAAAATCAAATAACCACCTAGTCATGCTTTGGGGATTCATATTTAACCTTTTCTGCCTGGGTTCTTTATGTCTACATTTATTTGAGAAAGGAGGTTCGATCTAAAGTCTTAATTCAGTCCTAAGTAAATTTTTAAAGAATGTATTATGCACCGAATCCTCTCTAAAATTATGCTTCAAGTTAACCATTTATATCTAAATCATTGTATCATTTATATCTACATGCTCTTAGGCTTTTCCTACACCCTCAGTGGCTACTACCAAAGGGCCTGAAGTATTCTATCCCTTAAAGAAAAACAAACACAGTATGAAATAATGCTAATATAATAGGGTGTGTGTTTGAGAAATGATGGCTCTTGCCAGGAGAAAAGTCTGCACTTTGGGTAAAGCGGTGGAATGTGGAAAAAAGCCTACAATTTTATGGTTTAATAGCTCTGAAAGATATTCAGTATAGGGAAATGAAATTATAAAAACAGTATTACTGTTTGAGAAATACTGCTGAATAATGTTCTCCCTCTATACCTTAAGCTAAATATATGTAAGTACTTACATATAGATACTAACTACCAAAGTCAAAACAGAAAATACATTTTAAAAACCCTATATTACTTTACTTTTCACATTTTAGGAATAAACACTAACTATGCAAATAAAGAGATGTACTATATTAATAGGTACTTGTGAAAGTAACAGAATTGTAATGTCTTAACACTTACTATACCAAATGGTAGTGTTTTTTGTTTATATCACATTTAAAAATCTTAGATTATATCTAACATTATTTAATTGGTTTACATTTGATATATAATTTATTCAGCTTCCTACAGTAAGTCAGAGAAGGTCAAGAACTCCAATCCTGACCCATAACAATTCAGAAAGAAATCACTAAATGTGCTTGATAAGATATTAATGATTCTCAAGGAAAGTTTTCTTATAAAAACATAAAACATGGAATAAGATGAAAGCACATACATTCTTTCAGAATATAAAAATAATATTCAGTACCAGATACTACCTAGAATTATTTGAAAACCAGTGCATTATACATGTTGGTAAGGTTACCAACATAACATATCAAATCAGGTAAAGTGTGTCTACGTATGTATACATACATGTGTGTAGTTATCTTTACATTTAGAAATGATAGCCAACTGATTTAGACATAAAAATGTATAATTTAATACAGTAGTCTGATGACACCTTGTACACTGACCCAAAAAAACATGGTGCCTCAGGCAGACTTCTCAGGGTTACTAAAATATTAAGTAACAAAAAGGGTGGATTTTTTGTTTTCATTTTGTCCACTGATATATCCGAAGTGCCTAGAACTGTGCTTCACTTACAGCCGAATCAACAAACACACCCACGTCCCTCTGGTTTGGATGGATGACAAGGAAGGAGAGGCGACACCGCTCAGACAGAAGGGTGTCCACAGCTTCTGTAAGGGAGGGTGGTCTGCCTGACTCATCTCTGTCATACAAAAGTGTGCATGGCAACATGTATTAGCAGATAAAATTAACTTAATGGTGTCCATGCTTTATAGAAATACTGGGAGAATTTTTATATGTAGCTGAAATTTTCTTCCTCCATTTAAAGTATACATTTACTGCATCTTAATCACTGAAGAAAAATAATCACAAAAGTTCTGGACTATCATTATATGGAACTGCCTATTACATTAAAAAATTAGATATCTATGTAGCATATGTTTTTACAGAATTCAAATAAATAAGTACACAAAGACTTAAGACATAGCTTAGAATATCCTGACATTTCACAGTATATTCAAACTTTTTCTATGTGGGTGACAGCTATACAACACAAAGGGCTGAGTCAGTTCCACAATTTGAGTCAGCTGGGTTCCTATATTCAGAATTTTTTTGGATTTTAGAAAGAGAACATAGTGCATATACTATATATCACAGAACACTTCTAATATATTATACATCAATATTTTGCAGCAGAACATATGAGAATGCAGATAAATAATAACATGAGGTTAGGTTTTGCTGTCTTTATTTTAAAAATTAGCTTTCAGAATCTAGATTTCTAGTCTGTGGACCAGGGACTGTGGATTTGTTTCATAGCTGCTTACTTTGCCAGAAGCTTAGTTCCAGGTTTATTTTTAGTATATTTTTCATCTGCCTGCCATCTACTACATGCAAGTCTTAGTATGCAGTTGCTTTCTACAAAACATAAGCTACAAATGTAAGCAGCCTTGCCCTGTGTGATACAGAAATTCATAAGCCATTTGGATACATTTTTTTCCTATTAGCAAAAAAAAAATAACGAGTTCTGGAAGTTGTCTCCACAATGTAGCTGAAGGTTATAAACCATCTCCAACATACGCTTCCTGTCCACGTTCGACAACCAAGGCACAATCCATTATGAAACATTCGATGACCAAAAACCAAAGAAATCTGGAAATCAACGTTACCAGTGATTAGTGAGATTATCATAAATTGCTGGAGAAAGTGAGAATTACACATTTTAAATCCCAGGATTACACAGCAAAGGTTAACCCCTGAGACATGTCAGTGCATCCTCACTCCAGATCAGTGAATCGCAGCGGTGGCAGCAACTGTGGTACCTGGCTGGCTGAGTTAGGACCCGGCTGCACCACTTCCTAGCTGCAGGGCAAGGTATTAAACCCTCCTATGACTCGTTAACCAACCTACTTTATGAAATAACTTTAAGGATTAAATGAATTTTTATAAGGAAATGTACTGAAGAGTAGTGCCTCCCCCGCATACCACATTAGACTCTATTACTCTACTTTAATGTCATCAAAACACTACTAATAAGAGGGTTTTCTGTTTCCTCAAAGTAGAATCTAAGCTCCATGAAGACACAGCCTTTGTCTCTCTGGTACTCTCATAGTGACAGGTGCTAGAAAAATCCTCAACTCTGTTTCAGGTGTTCAATACTTTTTGGTTGATATTAATACAGTACTAATAACTCAGTGGCAAGAAACAAATGAATAATTGGCAGCAATGTAATTAATGTGAAAAAGCAATATATGAGCCCAACCAATGACACACATTCCTTCATCAGCTGTTTGGCAAACACCTTCATGTTTACATCAAGGCTACTGTAAAGTCCTTCCTTAACCATTTACACTGGGTGCTGTGTGTCCTCTCTCCTCCCACAATATTTTCTACATAGGTCCACTTAATGCAATTATCTTTTTGTACTAAAATGACTTTGTGTCTTTCTACTAGATCCCTTAAGACTATAAGACGTTGAAAGGATAGTGTTCTTTCATTTGTGTGCAGTCATGAGCATGGGTGATAATCATCGTTTTATTTATAGCCAATACGGAAAATAAAATCACAAGAAAACTTACTATTTGTATTTTGTTTATTCATGCTTATGCATGACACATAATGCTCGGAACATTCTTAATAGAAAAAGGCTGATAAGACTTAAAATAGAATGTCCTGATATCCAGTAACAAGTATTAACTCTTTTATTGATAAAATAAGTAATGACCATAAAGGACAATGATGATCTAAAAATATCTGCATTTTCCAAGTTCCAAGAACATGTACACATGCAAAGGAGAAGTTTAGGAAGAAACAGTTTCATTTCCTCACTCAAAAAACAGGCAAAGAAATAAACAAAACCAGGTACCCTATTAAAATGCCCTCCAGATTTGCTCATACTACCACTCTATTCTTTCTTCTCTTCAAAGTAAGGAAATATTTTCTTTATTCTGTATTTTCTGACATTTTCAAGCCACTGTTCTACAAGAGTACCTCCTGAATGACTACACCGTATGTTTGTTTCTCCTTCAGCTTCAAAATCAGTAAGTGCTAATTACTTTTAAAATTAAGAGTCAAATGGTGTCTGAGTTTAAATTTAGAAATGAAATATTTAAAATCACAGCTGCACAGTCATTTAAAAAAACATCTAGTAAACAAAAACATGCCATATTCTTACAGTATGAAAACTCCTTCAAGAATTTTCAAGTTTAACGAATACTTTAATGAATCAGTCTTACAAATACTTATACTAATGTTCCTGCCTATCACAGAAAGCAAGTAAGATATTAAAGATCACTTCTGAATTCTAAGAATTTATAAACAGAGGAGACAAAATATCTGTACAAAGTTGTCATGTGTCACCACTGAGTGGTCCAAATATGCCTAAGAGTCAAAGGTAACGGCAGTAAGTACAGAACGCTTCTCTACACTGGAAAACAACACTAGCTGAGCTCAGTGCCCAAAGCAGCTTTTACTGAAGAGGTGAGCAGGACTGTGACGTCACAGGAAGGACCTGGAAATTAACTGGAGGATAACAGACTAGGACGGCGTAGGAGAGCACGATGTTGGCTTTCAAAATCTTACCTTTTTGTTCTGTTAAGGAGATATCCATGTATTTGTATTTAGCTGAGCATTCCCTGAAACAGATACTGAGTTTCAAGTAATTCTTTGAAGACATCAAACCATTTTAGAAGAGCAGACTTAACTGCAACTGCTTTAAATGAGAATTAATTGTGGCTAGACTAGAATTCAGGGTAGAGGAAAGGTAAACCTGGAACGGAGCTAATTGGCAAGCTATGACAGAATGTTAAACTAAGTAATGGTGCTATAAGAAATAGGCAAGCATTTCTGGCAGCTGCTCCTGCTAGCGTGAGAAGCACTCGTGTAGTACAGATTATTAATAGCACTATACTTGGGGAAAGGCTGTCATTTAAACTGTAAAACTATCTCACTAAAATTTGAAAATGCAAATGTATAATCTAATGTGATAAATAATCTAGACAGCTATAAGACTAAGCAATAAAAATAATATTCCAAATAAGTAATAATTATAAACCCAAACATGGGTCATCATTTAGACTAAGAACACAGACCATAGTTTCAAGACCATGGGAGGGGACGAGATGTAGCTCAGTCACACAGGGCTCGCCTGGCACGCACAAAGCCCTGCGTGCAATCCCCAGCACTAGAAAAACCAACTGCAAAAGGAGCAGGAGAAAATCACACTTGAAAATAACATAGGTGACAAGTGTATGGCAATTATTATTGTCCAAAAGAAAAAAAAAATCATCATGAACAAATAACTTTTGATCCTGTATTTCCACTTTTTTCACTATGTCTTATGCATAAGCAATATTATTATTTTCTCAAAATGAAAAGGAAGTCATTTGACGGAAAATCTGTAATAAACATAAAGTACACAGATACAGTATTAACTGAAGCCCACAAAATGTTGCCATGGTGGGAATAAATTTGCTTAAAATATGATTTGTCTTTAATAACATTAAAAGGCCCTCATGTTGTTTCCTAATTGGTGTAATTTTTCTGGAGAAGAATTATGCAATAGTTATCAGGAATCTAACAAAGTCACACCACTTTGTTTAGTAATTCTATTTCTAGAAATCCGTGCATAGCAGTGTGATTAAAGATTATGTATAACAATATTGAAAGCAGGTCATACTACCCAAAAAAACAACAGTACTAGAAAAATTAAGGCACATTCATATGCTAGATTATACACCACAGGTGGCACATAAGATTTTGAATACTTAAGAGTCATGAGTAAATATTAGCAGTATATTAAAGATGGATTAAAGTGACAATTTTGTTTAAAAACAATTAAATGCTTATAAACTATCACTGAGGTTTATTTGCGAACAGTGCATTTAATATTAATTTTGGAAATTGTTAAGGAGAATATTTTTTGGTTTATATTTTGAGCATGTCCTATTTTTATAAAGAGAAGTACAAGGTACTAAGTATCTTGAGAAAAAGTTCACTATTTAGCCACTTAACTCAGAATTTAGGGGATAATAAACTAAAATTTGGGGGGTAATGACTCCTAAATCTGCTTTGCCAACAGAACTTTCAACGGTTTGCATTTGGAGTACATACACAATCTTCATACAAATGAAAATTTTACTGTAAAATAAATAATTGAAGATGTTCCTTTCTGAAATGAAAGCAATATAACTGATAGCTATGGCAGACCTTGAAATATTCTTAATAGATTGGTCAGTAACCTAAAAGAGCGTTAACAGATTGTAATTATATAGAGCTTGAACTAACTGAAAACTACATACACAAAAACAAGTAAGTTTATCTCTGAATGACAAAATTAAAATTTGATATATGCCTGTTTGTTATCAACAACTCAACAATGAAGAAAAAACTTGAACTCAACATACTGCTAAGGGAGGGGCTATGCTGTCTTGTTGCACTTACTGAATGAAAATGGTACTGCGCTACATTCTGAAGATAATTCATCAGTCATCCTGCTCTCGATTGTTCTCTGCCAAGGACAAAAACTGAGGTATCATCCTTCAGCTTATAGAAAGCCAAAGAATAAGCAAGAATACAAATACTTCCAGTTTTTAAAGATTAATTTCATTACATACTGTGTAGGATGACTTCTAAAGTGGAAAATCTTGAATGAGACTATGCGAAAAAATCTAAATTTATATATTTGTAGATTAACTGTTTGACACTTTGAATGTATTTCCTCATACTGCCTGCCAACAGTGACAGGCTCCTCTGCCTTCCCTCCAAAATAATATTATAACAATTGAAAGTAGCAGCTGCAAAGTGTTAAGCTCATAAGAAAAAATGTATACAAGTCACAGAACACAGAGAAAGAATTGCCAGTAGCTACCTACAGTACCTATAGATTAAACGTCAACTTTGCTATTTACCAAGAAAACTGGGAGAGTTAACATTTAAATGAGCCTCGGTTTTCTTATCTACTGAATGGAGACACAACTTGCAGTATTTTAATGATTAAACGAACTAATTTTTTAATGTTGGAACAGTACCTAAGATACATGCTAGGTTCTTTTTAAATAACAGCAATCATTAATAGGATCACTAAGCTAATATACACACTGCTAATAAAAAGCAGTATGTTAAGATTACAGTGATTAGAAACACAAAATTCTTCACCACATTACTACTAAAGAACTTGAGAAAAGTATGACTTTCAAAGGAATGAATGGCTTAAAATTCTCAGTAATCCTGAAACTTACATAAAACCACATAATTATATGCACAAGATTTATTGTAGTATTGTTAAAACAGTAAAACTCTATTTTCAATGTTTTTGTAAATAAAATTGTACTAAAACACAGTCATGCTCATTCATTTAAGTACAGTCCATGGCTGTCTGAGCTTTGTGGTTTTAACAGAGCTTACATGGTCTACAGAGTCCAAATACTTAGTAGCGCTTTGCAGAAAAGGTTTGTGGACCCCTGATTCTTAGCTACCCCTCAATTATGACAATAGATAGAAATGATACTAACATTTTTTCAAATGACATAAAAATATTCTTTTCATTTTCTTTTAAGGAAAATAATTTTAAATGTGGTATTTGGGCAAGAACTTGATACAGAATATAATCATTACAAAAGTATTTTCAACTAGCAGAGATCCCAGTTATGTATTTCACTAGTGCCTGAGCTCCTGGGTTTCACATACACAAGTCCTTGTGCCACAACCACACCCTGTCCTTTCCATCAAAACTGGGCCCTGTTCTCAGTCTTCGTGTTGCTAACACCAGTGCTATATACCCAAGAAAACACGAGGCACTCTAAAAGCAGTATCTGTGAACTTTCACAGTCAACCAGGTACGGTAACAAGTCCTATATGCCATCTGGAGGTTTCTAACAATGCACTACCTTTAACAGAATATTCTAAAACTGGGCCTGGTGGCAATGGCCTATAATCCCAGCTCTCTGGAAGGATGTAGGCAGGAACATCACAAGGCTGAGCCTAGTCTCAAAATAAGACCCAGTCTCAAAATAAAAGATTAAAAATGGGCTGGGAATATAGCTCAGTGCAAAGTCCTGAGTTCAATACCCAATGGGGTATGGGGTGAGGGAGGGAATGAATGAAAATTCGAAGTGCTTAAAAGTGCTCCAAACTAAAACCAAATGAGTGAAGAAGGGATATTTAAGAATTAAAAGTGGTTCTTCTATCAATATACTATTACCAATTACAAGAGGTATCATCCTCTCTTTTATTACTAAAAAGAAAATATGCAGCCAAAAGGCATGACATTCGGTCAGCATGTGTCTTTATTGCAGGTAGGGCTAAAATGTGGGAAAACAATGCACCTTACAGTGTAAGCAACAGGGCTGACATCATTAAAAGTATTCCAATTTCAAAGGAATAATAACTTCTCAATTACAGGTACAGGTTAAATAAGTCCTGCAAATTCTCTCTTCCTGTAAAGATAAGGGGTTTTCCCTCTTCTTAGTTATGTTATATTCCCAAATTTGCTCAGCATTAATAATTACCTGTAGAACTTCCTTTTAACAAGGATTTCCATTGGTACTAGTTATCAGGGAAGACTGAATGAGTGAAAAAAGTATGAGGCTTTCAACACTAATACATTTTCTTCTAAAGGTAACTGATTAATAGTTAAATTTCTATCTATTTACTGCTGTTACATTCAATCCAAAGTTTACATATTTCAGATGAGATTCTAAAAAAATTACATAATAATAAATTGGACTACCATTACTAATATTATACTTAACAATAAGGTAAACAATTTTTCTGAAATTTTGAAGAGATTATTTATAGCTATTAAAGATTTTCATTTTTAAATTACTTTAAAAGAGCTGAACATACCTAATGTAGAGTTATGTAAGATATCTGGTACAAATATAACTATCTGATAAAAATATACATTAAAGTGTCTATCATAAACTTTACCAAGGGAAAGTTAGTAACAAAAAGTGCAAAAAGAGATTGTAAAGCTATCTAAATACTAGTTGTAAAACAGAGGGAGGATATACTTTTGTAATCACTCTTAACATTCATTTCTAGTAAAGTCAATGAGTTATGCAATAGCAACTTATTGGCAGATTGGCAGGGAAACATGCATGTTCTGTTTTTTGAATTTTAAGAACTTCCATTTTCTAGTATGAATTTTCTTTTCAGATTTAGTTCTTTGCTGTTCCTACAGTTATAAGGCTTCGATTCAATGTAACACAGTAACCTAGAAAAGTCAAATTGAATAGTGACTCTACGAAGCCTCAGGGAAAGATTTGAGGTTCTCTATTAATTTATCTTAAATAATCATCTTCTATGCCTTTTAAATTTAATGTGTATGTTAGAAGGCAGAGGTAGAAAACATGCACTGTGATATTATGAAGTAATCCCCCACATACTGTACTTAAACTTACTGGAAATATACTCAACAACACTACAAAATTAACTTTATTGTTTGTATCTGAACAGAATCTCATATTTATTTTCCTCAATTTTTAAGTTTATTTTCACTTATAGCTGTATTAAAATAACAAATTAGCTTATTAATGATTTTAAATCTATTAGAGGCATATGCGTAAAATGCTTAAATCAGAGTAATGACCTCATTCAGCAGAAGCTATAAAACTGACAGGTGAAAGAAGACGAAACAGAAGAAACACTTTCTTGAAGACATAATAAAGAAGAAAGAAACAAGAGGGCAGTAGGGACATTTGTGCTCTAGTTTTGGTGTTTAAACTATATTACATTTTAACTATGTTCAAATGCTTTCCAACATGGCTGCCACTTGTTTGGAATAGTAGAAACAACTTGAAAGGAACTAATTAAAAATCTATTTCTACAAAGACTATTTAAGTTCCACTACAAAGAAGAATCTCTTTATAAGGAGGAAAAAATACGTTTCCACAGTTAAGAGTTATTCTACTTAACAAAATATTTCCTGTTCAGTTAAAAAACAAAAACAAACAAAAAAAAACCACTAACATGGATTACACACACTCAGTTAAAAAATCGTGTGTGTGTGTGTGTGTGTTGGCTTCATGTGTTCATGACATAAACATATTTCAGATCTAAAAATATATCTCTAGTAAATAATCAAAAATGGCAATACCAAGTAGTTCACAAAATACAATCAATTGCTAATACTAACAGCTTCAAAACTTGGAGGGAGAGAAAAAATAATGTCATCCTGAAAAACACCCAACAGACCATAACTAGATTATATATTAGCACAAGTTCTACAAAACGTTTGTTCAAGATGGTCTATATATAACTGTATCGTAACTGCCACACAATTGTTAACATGCTATTTTTGTTTTATATAACAGCAAAAAGTCAGGTCTCTATTTTCAATTTAAGCAAGAGTAATTTGAAAATAATCCTCTTTAAAGGTCCAAATAAGCCTAAGAACCCAGAATGCTCTTTAACTGAGCTAAATGCTGCATTTTCCATGTTTAAGCAGAGCTACCACCAGCTTTACACTTTTCATGAAAAATCACAGCTACAAATTCAGGGCTTTAATATTGTTAGCATTATTTCAAATTGTTTCTTTTTCACATTTACCAATTTAAAATCAGTTTGTAGGATTCTGATCTCATAAAAAAAGGAGATAAAAAGGTAGACCGGGTATGTAATCCTGCCCTCTAGGCCCCATAACATATTGTAAAGCTATCGTTTCTGTAAGTTTTCACTGGCCAGACAAAGTATTATTTGTCTTAGTTATAAATATAAATTGAAATCTGAAGTATTCCTTCAGTAAACAAGGCAGAAGTATGTCATTTAAATAAACATTCATATTTTTCAAATGTGTAAGACTTACCCGTCTTCGACAAAAGGGGAGGCCTTGGGCAATGATGCTAATGCTAAATATCTTCATCACAGTTTGATGAGGTAGAGGCTCTTTTGCACTTTTAAGATCAACAGGAACCAAGCCATGGTTTAGGGTAGCTTTTCCTGGTTTTGACATTTTAAAACTCCTCCTGGCTGATGAATACTGTCTACATGTAATATAGGCACATTACTAAAAACTCTACCCACCCAATTAAATACATATATACATTTTTAAACGATAATTTTAAAAGGCTGAGAACCCAAGGCCTGCTGCTTTTGTCTTTCAACCTTCTCCTCCCAAATGTCCTGACCTGTCTGAGGCTTGGTGAAGTGCAAACTCTCCTAGAATAGCCAGGAATTATAAACTACTGAAGTGAAAGCTCCTGCTGCCGCCAGTCAAACAGCTGGTGAACCTCCCCTACAGTCGGTAAAGCAAATGTGACCAAGGCAGGGCTGCGACCCAGGGTCCCTTGAATGTTTCTCTTTACACAAAACAAGGCAAAACAAAAACAAAACAAAACACTTAACACTGTTATCACCTCTTGTATATCTTATTAAGTCCACATGAATACTTTAGGAATGCTTTGAATTCTATCTCAAATTTAAGGAGTGTTTATGCACAGTGAAAAATACATATTTATCTGTTCTACCTTAACTATATTAAAGTGAGCGTTATTTTCAAGTGTTCATCTTGATGGTGCTCTAACACACTATTCTTTATCTCGCACTCATTAAGACAGTAAACACACTCTAGCTCTATTAATAACTGTTCATATTAATCTTACTAGAAGTTTTATAAATTTCAGTTCAATCTGTAATTTTGAAAATCTCATAGATTCTGCTTGAAAATATTGACAGTCATGTGACTGATTAAAGATAAGCACAAAAAGCTGTTTATAAAGCCGTCTACGCTGGCAAGTAATTGAGTCGTATGTTGCCTAATGACAGGGATATGCTCTGAACAGTGCACTGTTACGAGGCATGGCAGAATGCACTTACTAAACTAAGCTTACGTCACTGGATGATGAGGCCCTATGGTACCAACTGCACACAAGCAGCGCTTTACCACTGAAACATCATGGTTCCCGACTCCACAGTAAAATGGGTAGAAACTAGCCAACCCACTGCAAATTCCTAGTGACTAATTTCTGAAACACAACACAGTTAAATTTTCCTAAAACACAGAGAAGGAATTTGGCATATAACCGACTACTCAAGGACAAAATTTGGAGGTAAAGGTTCTCTTCAGAGTGGCTCCAATGAATTCTTCCCACATTATTTCAAATATTTCCCTAAATTAATCACTTACACAAGTGTTAATTTTTATACTACCTTCTGCATTCAAGCCCATGAAGTAGACCGTTAAAGAAAAAAAGCTTGATGTGAAAATGAACAGTCCTAATAGTAGAAAATAAACTGGACTACGCTTTCACAATGTTTAGTTATCTAGTTTGGTCGACCTTTTCTTTTTTTTTTTTTTTGTCTTCCAATAGCTGACTTCTCCTTGCAACAGCTTTAGTCTTAATTCCTTCTTTTTTTTTTAACTTTGGAGAAATCTACATTACTAGACATAAAATGAGCTACACAGAAGACAACTTACATACAAGAAATATTCTCAGTCTTACCCTGATGCCACACTCTCTTAAGAGTAAACCTTTTTTACAGGTCACAATTTAAAACACAGAAATGCGAAATCAAGTGCAAAGGTGATATTTTAGTGATACAAAGGTGATACAAAAGTCAATTTTTCCAAAGAAGATAAACGCACGGTCAATAAGCAATTGAAGCAGATGTTCAATATCACTAATTATTAGGGAAATGCAAATCAAAACCACAATTAGCTGCCACTTTATATTCATTAGAATAGGATAGCTACTTTTTTCTTTTTCTTTTTTTTTTAAGAAAAGAAAGAAAGACCTTCCTTCAAAATAAAAACAAGTGCTGGCAAGGATATGGGATACTGGAAGCCTTGGGCATCGCTTGTGTGAACATAAAATGCAAACAGCAGTATGACAGTTCCTCAAAAAAGTTAAACATTGAATTACCATATGATACAGCAGTTCTACTTTTATATATACGGTATACCCAAAAGAATTAAAAGCAGGGACTTCAATCCCTGCAGGGGATAGCTGTACATCCATGTTCAAACAGCATTATTCACAACAACCAGAAGATGAGAGCAGTCTAAATGAACACTGATTGATGTAAGGTTAAATAAAGGACACTATGGAATATAATTTAGCCTTTAAAAAGAAGGAATACTGACCACACTACAACATGGATACATCAACCTCAAAGGCATTATGCTAAGTAAAATAATCCAGTGAAAAACAGGGTAGATACTTCATTATTCCACTTAAATGAGATATCTAGAACAAACTTGGAAATAAAGTAGAAGAGTGGTTGCCAAGGGGCAGGAAAAAGGAAAAAAGGAGTCAGTATTAAATTGGTGCTGAGTTTCAGTTAGAGGAAAGAAAAAAAGTGAAAAAATCCTGGGGACACAAAGTAGTGACACTTGTACAACACTGTGTGTCAGTGCACTTAGTGCCACTGAACTGTATAAGTAAATATAATTAAATATAATTAATGTAGTGTTCAGTCATAATAAAAAATTCCTAAATTTAAAAATCAATGAGAATAAAACCATCATCACCAAAACATCCCCACTGAGATCTAGGGTTAATAAAGAGGAGATAACATGAGGAGGCTGGGAATCTGTAAATTCAGAAGACAGGAAGAAAGTGCGACTGACGTTAAAATGACTGTGTCTGTACCCCACCAGCCTACTACCGCTCATCAGAATAACTGTCCCAGCAGACTCACGCTAGTCTCCGAATTTCCTCTGATGTTCACTTTATTTCCCAACATAAGGCTGATATTTTCGTTTGTGTAATACAACCTTCTGTCAAGTCGTCTCTCATTGAAGAATCACTTTCCTCCTCATTATTACCTATCACTATTTTGTTAATATTACAATATAGTTTTACATACACCGAGATTCTTTACTAACAAAAAAATAATGCTTTCTTTCACTTTATTCTCGCGCCTGCCTTCTCTTTCACAGGGCTAGGGATGGTGTCCAGGGCCTCACGCATGCTTAGACACCACTAAGCTACAACCCTCGCCTGCAGGGATAACCTTGTAAACCAAAGAGTTAATGTCCCTCCAAATTCCTCTTTCTGAACCACAAAAAAGACACAGCTTAAATTATATGCTACTCTAATGCTGAAAAATAGAATTACTACATTCCGTAACTTTAAAATTCATTTGCATAGAAAGATGAATCACACCCGGTATGAGGGAACACACCAGAAATCCCAGCACTCTGGGAGGCTGAGGCAGGAGGATGAAAAGTTCTAGCTCAGTTCAAACAACTCAGTAACTTAGAAGGTCCTGGGTTAAATCTACAATATCACCACTCTCCAAAAAAGTAAAATAAAATAAAATAAAATAATTTAAAAAATCAACTACAACCTTAATTTCACTTAATCCTTTGGTTAATGGAGATAATGTGTGTGTGTGTGTGTGTGTGCGTGTGTGTGTGTACTTTGAAGTATAAAAATCTGACAGAATTTTAAGGTCAGATGTATTTACATGCAGCTATTTTAAAGATAGGGCAGATCTCTAATCTCTTGAAAGAGATCTCTAGTTAGAGATCTGTTCCTATGGTGGAAGAGAGATTTGAATTGAAAAGAACTTGGACTGGGAAAATTAAAACTAAGATCAACAGTTTTCATTCCTCCGTTTATAGTGTGAAACAAAACAAAACAAAACAAAACAAAACAAAACAAAACAAAACTTTCCAATTTCAGATTTACAATTATAAGAGAAAGTAGGAGTGAAAACAAAGGCTGTGTTTTATATGAGATACCAACCGATTCAACTCTTAAGTCAACTCTTTTTTAAATTGGTAAATAGCTGCCCTCAACTGGATAGCATAGGGCATTACAACTCCAGTAAACCCAACACTAAAGGGATAGTACGTATCTGTTACAATGAATTTTTGTTTAAAAAAAAAAAGGCAATTTTAGTGATTGTACAAAGTGAGTACAAACTCTAAAATGTATGTACTACAAATTTCATCTTTTTTGGAGGACTCAAGAAACAGTACTTCTAAAGCTATGTTTCCAAACAGTATGGAAAAGTGGAAAACAGCAAACCTTCCAACACAGAAAACTCCAGTCATTGAGGGAAATCTGACAGGGTACATAAGAACTCTTAACTGTTAATACTAAAGATTAAAGCCTTAAATTTCAATCTGCTTTTAAAAATAGTTAAAATACATATGCTTAATCATAACCTCTACTACCAACCTCTCCCCCATGCCCAAACTGAGACTTTCAACAATGGACCAGCTCTTTTCAGATGACCCCACAAACATTAAAGGAGAACAGCATGGTGGGTGAGAACACCCGGGAGCCACACTGCCTTAGACAGCCCCGGCTCTACCTAGTAGGACTTCAGCCCCTCTGTGCTTCTGTTCCTCCTCCACAGCACCCACCCTGCAGGACTGTGTTGGGGACTGAGTTAGCGTCAGCACACAGAGTAATGCCACAGTCCATTTCTGTTCATTCGATACTGTTCAACTGTCATTATTACTACTGATAAAAAAAATCATCGAAGGTTTGTACATTACATTTCTATTTCTAAAATCACTAGGAAAGCAAGCAGAGATTCTAAAATTCACCTGTAGTAATGTGGGAGTAGAGTTTTTTAAAACATAGTATCTATACATTTCAGAAAGATTTTCACTAAAATTCTATCAAAATTTTCACCTAAAAATGAAGCTGTAGTATCTCAGTTGTGATATCTTCACATTTTAAGATTCCAGTTCTCAAGTATCACCCAGGAAGAGTTCAACAATAGCGCACTTGTGGTACAGAGAAGGTCTCTATAGAAGATCATCTGTTTTGCACAGTTATCACTTTCTGATTTTCTTTCATTTGAAAGTTTGCATTGGCAAAAATTATATGTAAATACTACATGTAACAAAATATCACCAATACGGCATTTGGTTTATAGAGCCCAGTACTCCAATGCTGTAACAACAAAAAAATACAGTTACAACAATTATTGTGGGTTTCCACCTTCTTCATTTCATACAGAAGGCTTGGGTTTAACTGCTACTGACCAAAGGGCACGGCCGATGAGCAGCACAAGGATTTTCCATAAACTACAGTATTCCTGAGTCAACCAGCTAAAACTTAAAATGACTTGGAAGATACGACCTTTGGTTCAGAGATAATTCTCACTAGGTTGCCCAAGATGGCCATGAATTTCTGTGTTCAACCAATCCTCCCACCTCAGTCTTCCAAAGAGGTGGGGCTACAGGACCACACCCAGCTCTAAAAACAAACAATGTGATGTCAAGAGTTTTTAGTCTCACCTCAAGTCTACTAACACATGCCGTTTAAATTCAGTGTTGTTCTCTGATTCTGTGAATTTAAACAACATGTGATTTACTCTTGTAGAGAAAGAATATGACAGATGCTAAAAATTATACCGACGTAGTACTGGAGTGTAGTCAAAATCAAAATCAATATCCTTTTGATAGAGAACATGGGACTATCAAGGATTCTCAATTACTCGGGATACCCAGTAGCACACAGTACCTTCTGTGCTGACAGCTTTCAGTCTTTCCTAGTACCTTAGACACCACAGGGTTAGAATATGCCCCTTGGAGGTGATTCATGTGTGAAAACAGAGTAAACAAAATGAAAAGGAACACAATCACACAAAAATCAGGAAATTACATTCCCTCCTTACTGACATATGAACTATCAAGCTTATATTGGTAATAACTGTAAAAGAAATCCAACAATTTATCATTACTTCAAGTGTAGCAAAGTAAATATAATTAGATCTAGCATGAAACAAAAATTTATGTGATATACATTTAAATACATTTTCAGTATTCATAAAAGCATAAGATGAAAGAACAAGAATACTTTATATAAGCTAAAATTAATTTAGAATGATTCCTTAGAAGTTCTAAAACATATTTACACACTTAGAGTACTCACTAAGGTGATAATTCCTAATTATATTATTGGGAAATCATAGTCATGTGATCATTTAATGGCTCACAATATATTATTGTACTTGCCTGCTAATTTTCTTTCCTTTTTTTTATTCATTTTTTATTTTTATTTTTTTCCTGCTAATTTTCTTTATCTGGGCACCAAGGATAGGCTCTAACGAAAGAGAAATTAGTTTTGGTTTGAAACAGCACATACGATATACACCTGTACAAATACAGATAATTACAATATATAAATTACAATATATAAAATTGTAATTGGATTTTCACAAAGTAAAACCGCTGCACATGTATATGTGCATACAGGTAAATATAGCATTTTCCAAGTAAAAATGCTAGAATACATTAAGTATCCTAACTGCTTTGATTTACGTGATCAAGATGTCCTTGCTGGACATTTAGGCTGACTCAGATTCTGTCAGAAACTTCCATTTATTCACAAATTATTGGCTGAAAATAAGTTATAATTAAAAAGTAAAATACAAAACACCAACTGAAACAAATCCTAAAAAATAACCAATAACAACCATTAAAGGTGACAAAACTAATCTATGGTACACACCAGAATCTGTAAGATTCTACAAAATCTACAAAAAAACCGCTTCACCACTTAGTAATTTATTTACAACTGGATTATTCTTTGACTAAACTGTTGACATGACCAACTTTCGGCCCAACGGCCTGGGGCTGGCACCATAGATAGTAAACTCATCGTGCGGAAAGAATCTTGGGTGAATTTTAAATCAGAGGTTCAGCCCCACCGCCAGCGGGCAGTCATCTCAGGCTTCAGGTTTCTATCACGAGAAGCCTGGACCAGATGACTGAGAATAAGATGCTGCAGCTTTAGGATCACACGAAAGGTGCTGGGGATGTGCAGAGCTCAGGGGGAGAGGTGAGCGTGAGGGAGGCACTGGGTTCCATCGCCAGCATTGAGAGGGCGCATGCAGTTCCCACAGTACCAGGTACACACACAGCTTTCCTGGAATGGGCTGGGCTGTCAGTGTGGTGTGCATTCCTTTATTACAATATAGCTGTAGTAAATTTACAGTCTTTCAAAACATATTCAAATAAAATTCACTGCTCTGATGTTATTATGCACGCCTTCTAGAACCAGGCATTTATACATGTGTTGTAGAGACATATTTATGTTGCATAATAAGAAAGTATTTTATTGGAAAAGTTACAATCATGACGAATTTTTAAAGCCTGATTAAAAGATGAAATTCAAGCCGGGCCTGGTGGCGCACACCTGTAATCCCAACACTCGGGAGGCTGAGACAGGAGGATTGTTGCAAGTTCGAGACCAGCCTTGGGCTACAAAGTGAGCTCAAGGCCAACCTGAATGGCATAGCGAGACCCTGTCTCAAAAAGACAAGGGCTGGGGATTTAGCTCAGCAGCCTAAGCGCCTGCCTGGCAAGTGCGAGGTCGTGAGTTCGACCCCTGGTGCCACAAAAAAAAAAAGATGAAATTGAAGAAAAACATCATCAGTGTTTTTCTGATTTCATATTAAACTACAATAATCTGCATATTTTTGTTTTCCTTTCCTACCTACCTAGACAGTGACATACAAAACACATCTGATTTTTTTTTAAATAAGTATGCTTTGGATTTTAATTTTATATTTGTGTCTAAGACCTTTAGTTAACTTTGATACTCTTCCTCACTCTTTCATTAGGCATTTAAAAAATATTTGAGCTAAAACAAAAATCCAACTAGTACATTAAATTCTGTAAGTATTTCAGAAATGTCCAGTATGAAGTCCTCAATGGGTATAACATAATTTACGCCATGATTCAGTTTAACTTGTATGTCTGTGGTGGGTTACCCCAGCTGTTAAACTGGCCTTATACAGCTGCTCGCCAAGAATTTAGCTGATGATTATTATAGTTACACCTTTAAGTCAAGTATGACAAAAATGACACAGATATTACAGGTATTTCAGTCATGCAAAAACTTCAAGTGATGATGGAGTGATTTAAAGTCACTTAATTTTCCACAATTTTCAAAACAAAATTTGTTTAAGTGTAAGAAAGACAAAAAACTTCTTACAGTTTTTAAGGTCCATCATTTATATTACTTTTAGGTACAACTTTTCATGTGAAATAAATTGAATATTACTTATCAATCATTTATTTCTCCTGTATAAATTCCAAAGACTGTTGCAGGCCAGGGAGTTATAAATGACCTAACCCTAGTAATTCTAACAGAGAATTAAACACAGTTAACTATAAATAATGTAGATGGTTTTGTTTTATGGCTTTTAAAATCAAACTAATGCAAGAAGCTTACCAATTTGATACATTATAAAGATTTCTCCTATGAAAAATAACAGGCTAAATTTATAGAAATGTAAAGTACCTGGTAAAGCCAAGACAATTTTAAAAACTAATACAGTAAAAAGGGCTAAGATAATTATACAACACTACTGAGTTTCTGAAGCAATTATAAATAAAAATCAATTGTTTTGAGCAAGACAAGCGCTACCACAACTCGACACCTGGTTTTCACGAATGTGCTGTGAAAGCGTGTGCAGTTTATTGCCACTGAAAGTGCTACAGCGAAGAATTTAAATATAGGATTATTTACTCTAAATACAGAAAATAAGAGTAAAATGATGCTATAGAAAACATGTATGGGTCTCATTCCTGGACGTGCTGACAGTTACTACCATTGGTCTCTCAGAATTATATATTCAACAAAACACTCTCTCATAAACATAATTAAATTTTTGGCTCGAGTCTAAAATGTCATTCTTTTCAATAAGTGAAACACTAAATGGCTATCAAGAATGATTAAAAACAAACAAAACTCAATCCCTGTAATTCTTGAGTATCCCTGAAACACCTTGGGAGAGAAAGAGGAAGAGGTCTAGACACGTTGGTCTCAAGACTCACAAGAGATAAACGGAAGATAAACAGGAAGGTTTGCAGTCACAGGACCTAGAAAATCCATGTTTTATTTCAGTTTGGGACAATAATGAGGGGAAGATAACACTGTCAGGGTTCCTAGTAGTGCTTTACTTCACTTACTCATCATGAAAAGACTGTGAGGTCTTGTAATCTTATTATTTATAGATAAAAGGTTTAAATTTTTTTTCCCAAGAGAATACAACTGCCAGGCAACAGTGAGATTGTAACCCTGATAGATTTAATTCCTAAACTTATCTTTTACAACAAAATATCCATTCTACTCTACAGAATGCTAAAGCCTAACCTAGTTATAAGTAATTTATGTTACTTCCTAACCTAGCTGTTATTTCTGTTTCAGATGCGTAAACTTTGCCAGATAACTGAGTTCTAGGTAACTGAAACAACATTATAGAATACATTTATATATTATATATATATAGAATCTGTTTTAAGATGCCTTTTTTTTATGAAGTCCCAATGCAGGGGAGGAGGGTATTAAAAGCAAAGATATTAAAAGATCCTACAGCAAACTGTGTTCTCAAAGCCAGCCACAGCGTCTCCTATCTTGCATGGTATTCCTGCAATGTGACTCTGACACTTCTCCCATTTTGTGATACAGACCATGTCCTCCTCCTTAAGAATCTGGCCAGACTTTTCTGACTATTTCCAACCCTAGAGAAGAAAAAGAGACTGAGTTTCTATCTTGCTTGTTGAAACACTTTTGCGGTAGCCCAGATGTGCAGTTTAAATGGTCTGATTCCTCTGAGGTCACTAAGCCAAGAAGTTCAAACTAACCCAGGTAAAAAGATCACAGATGGAAAAGTCCAAGACTACATGAAAAAAAAAAAAAAAAGATGCCTGGTCAACCTGCAAATGCCCTAGACCAGCGACGGCAAACCTATGGCACACGTGCTGCAGGTGGCTGCTTATTACCACTGAAAGCTCTAGAAGGTTCGCCATCCCTGCCCTAGCACCCTCCTCTTTCACCTACAGCTACACTTTACAGCCCTGACTCAGCAGTGTCCAGGCCAGAGCACTTCTCCCATTCCCAGCCTACAATAACAAGAAATAATACATAGTCATTTTACTTTGTTATAATCCACAAAACTACTGGGTGCTTTGCTACATGTAACAGGTAACTGAAACAGCTCAGAAGACAAGGAATAGGGAGAACACTGGTCTGTGAACCAGGAAAGCCATCACACTGGAGTGTGAATTTCAGATTTAACAAGCATGGAAAGGACAAACCCTGATCCAAACTGAAAGGGTGAGTGGCTATTCTGAGGGTGGCAAAAAATTTGGTAGTAATTTTCATCTTGCTATCTGTATAATAAAACTCAAAACCAAAAAATTAGACAGTTTGGCTTGAATTTATATCCAAATCAGTTTGACATGAAACAAAACAAAACAAAACAACAACCCACTTTTAAATTTCCTACAATCATGGTTTTTGTCTTTATTTCACGTAAACTTAAATGAGCAAGCAGGTAAAATGAAGAAAAAAAAAAGTAGATCAGGTTTAAGACCTGAAAAGCCCATTTAAAAGGAGCAATTGATTTTTGCCAGTTAAGTATATGGGCCCAGTAAAGACAGACCATCCTGTTTCTGGGAGAAAAAAAAGAAAAAGAAATCAATATTCTTATAAATGAACTTTCTAGGTTTTTAAATGTTAACAACAAATTTAAACGAGGCTTAAAAAATATTAGATGAGTACTGGACATTGTGGCACACACCTGTAATCCCAGCACTCAGGAGGCTGAGGCAGGAGGATTGCCGTGAGTTCCAGGCCAGTCTGGGCTGCAAAGTGAGTTCAAGGTCAGCCTGAATTGCATAGTGAAACCCTGTCTCAAAAAGATGACCAAAAAAAAGATGAGCTAATAATTTACCATCTCTGTTTTGTTACCTTTGGAGTAAAGAAGCATAAAAATATAATACAAATGAAATGAAAGGTTGCTGACATCTAACAGGTAAAGAATATTAATGCTTTCTTAAAGTTGTAATCACCTTTTCTATACCAGGTTAATAGAATAAAATAAGAACAGGAAATAAACCCCCAAACAGAAATTAACTGTAGGTGATAAACACTACAGATGTACCTCAGCATACTTACATTTTCACTCATTAAACTCTAGGAAAGATAGCATCATAATGGTGAGGGACAAAGAATTCATTCCGGAACATTAAATTTTCCATGCAGACATATACAACCAACACCTGTAGCACACAAGCAACACTCACACTTCCCCAGTTTGCCAGGGCCTCCTTCACACCCCAGCCCTCCCCTGCACTGGGAAACTGTCAGAAACTCACAATGCAGAGACACAGGAAATTAAAGCACTGACACTTTGAAAGTACAGTATTTCCTAAAAGCAACTGCTGTTTCAAAAGCAGAGAAGCCACTTTGACAGCATCCAGAAAGGACAAGGCACATTTGAATAAAGCAGGCTGGAGGGGGGAGGGTAAAAAAAAATCAACATCATTTTTAGCCCTAGTGATTCATGAAAACAAGTATCACTCCTCTATGTACATTTCATATAATGAGAGGTTAAAGTCTGAACACAATACGCCCCTAACGATAATACTATCAGGTGAAACCAAGTTAATAATCTATGCCAGATACAGTTAATAGTCACACCAACAATTTACAAAATGTGTTCTCTTAACAGAGTATACTAAATGGAGATAATTTCAACTTTCCTGAAACTACTGTTTCATTCATTTACAGTCATCTCTTTACAGTAAAAAACTTAGATGTTTTCTCTTAAATCAAGCAGTAATACTAGAATTGCTACAGATGTGCCAAAGAAAATGTTCATTTACTCCAGTTCACCTAGTTAGTTCAAGAACACCCCAATATCATTAAGGAACAAGTCTTGCACCCTCATTTCTTTTGAATGTTTTCATATGATGACGCAGAGCCCCAAGAGTACCAAAATTTTCTTTCTGGAATTCTTTCTAGGTCAGCATTAACAATCAATTACAGAAAACTATGTCAGGACCAAGAGTGTTTCATAGTTAGCACTAACAAAAGTTACAATATCAAACAGTTGAACTCTATGCTGAAAATCAAAAAAATCTACACAAGTCAGTGGAATGGTTTCAATCCACCTAGAAGAATATCTTTAAAATTAAAAATACTTAGCATAGTAAGACATCTAGACTGAACTAGATAGTTAATTTTTAGCACAGACTTGAAATATTACAATAACTGACCTTATGAAATGTAACAGCTAACACTTATTAAGGACTTACTCTTTGCCAGTTATTGTCCTGAGTACCCTGCATATATTATCTCACTGAAACAGTTTAGTAACACTATGTGGTAGACACTACTACTGTCCTTAAATTAACACAAGACAAGTTAAAAATTTGCACAAGGTCAAAATGCCATGAAGTGACAAAGCAATATGAAAACCACACAGTCTGACTTCAAAGACTGCACTCTAAGCACCACTTTATGAGCTTAAAGCACTAGTTACAGATAGGCTACTGTGGATATGATCCACTGAATCACTCGGCCCAACATGGAAATCTTTTCAGAGTACTAGGAAAGCGGCACACACCGATCTCTAACCTATATTCTATTTAGCATCCTACTCTGTGTTCTGATCTAGATCTAAAGTGGCCCCCAAAGCCTCATGCATTTGGAAGGTGGCTGGATTATGGGGGCACTACAGGGGGCTGCTGCT
>RJWT010001627.1:0-46438 GCA_004365215.1 Cuniculus paca
TTACAACCTCACACTTGCCAGGCAGGCGCTTAGTCCACTGAGCTAAACCCCCAGCCCTTGTCTTTTTAAGACAGGGTCTCACTATGTCATTCAGGCTGGCCTTGAGCTCACTTTGTAGCCCAGGCTGGTCTCGAACAATCCTCCTGTCTCAGTCTCCCGAGTGCTGGGATTACAGGCGTGAGCCACCATACCTGGTGCTTTCTCTTTTTGTACCTTCATCAGACTCAGTCAAGAGTATTTATGTAGGGCTATTTTTGTTCTCTATTTTATTCCATTGATAAGAGCCTACCCCCCACCCTTACCAGCACCAAATGGTCTTGATTAGTGTAGTCTTGATATTGGACAGAATGATTCCTTCTACTTTGGTTTTCTTTTTGTTTCAAAATTATTTTAAAATTCATGTTTATTAATACATATTTGCCATACACAATGTTCACATTCATCAGAGGTATTTGTACTTGTATGTATTATGTCATAATTCTTCTTTTTCCTGTTCCTCTCCTCTCCCTTTTTCTGTTCCTCCTTTCCTCCCTTTCTATAAAAGCTTTGTTTCTATTATTATTATTTTTTGTCTTTTTTGAGACAGGGTTTCACTATGCAGTTCAGGTTGGCCTTGAACTCACTTTGTAGCCCAGGCTGGCCTTGAACTTTCAGAAATCCTCCTGCCTCAGCCTCCCAAGTACTGGAATTACAGCTGTGCACCACCATGCCCAGTGGTTTCCATTTTTTTATTTCAAAGAGAATAAAACTAAGCAAAATAAAACAGAATAAAGCCAATCAAAACAAAACAGTGTAAGTGATACAGGATTTTGAGGTAAGACAACAGGAAATCAACAATGGCCATAATGCCTCTTGTCTTCAAAATTCCTTTTTTAAAATCCTTTTTCTGGGGCCTGAGGGTTTAGTTCAGCAGCACAAGCCACTGTGAGTCTGATCCCCGGTACAAAACAAAACAAAACAAAACAAAAAAAACATCCTTTTTCTTTTCCTTTCCTTGCCTTGCCTTGCCTTTCCTTTCCTTCCCCTTTCCCCATCCTTTGTTCTTCTTCCCACTTGAAAATGTTCTTCATATTTTCCATTTGCTCCGTATGTACCCTTTGGATTTTTCAAACACAAGAAACAATGTGATATTTAAACTTGTGTGTCTGATTTAATTCACTTAACATCATGGTCTTGAGGTGCATCTCATTACCTAAAAATGACTTATTCATCTTTCTTTATGGATGAATAGTACTTACTGTATATAAATACCACATTTTCCTTACCCATTCATCTGTTGATGGGCATAGGGACTGTTTCCAAGAGTTAGCTATTATAAATTGTGTTGCTATAAGAGACTGGAACAGAAAAAAATGAAAACAAAGCTTTTGTAAATACGAGGGCAAGAAGGGTTGAAGGGAAGGGAGGAGAATAGGAAAAAAGGAATTATTTATGTATGAGTCCAAATATTACGTACATATATTATGTACAGGTACAAATTCCCTATGATTAATGATGATATGTATGACAAATATATACTAATTTTAGGGAAGTGAAAAAGTAAATCGTGCTGCTATAAACATGGAAATGCATATGTATCACTTAGTACGATGCTTTTAACTCTTTTAGAAAGACATTTAGAAGGGGTACAACTGGGTCAAATGAAACCTCTACTTTTAGTTTTTTGAGGAACCACCCTACTGATTTACATAATGGTTGTACCAACTTACACTCTCACCAACAATGGAGAAGTGTTTCTTTTCCCCCCACAACCTTTCCAGCATTTGTTATTGGTTGATTTCTTGATGATAGCCATTCTTTCTGTAATGAGATGGAATCTCAGTGTTGATTTAATTTGCATTTCTCAAATGACCAGTAGTGATGACTAGTTTTTCATATATTTATTTGCTGTTCGTACATCTTCTTTTGTGAGGTATCTGTTCAATTCAGATGCTGAGTTTTGGACTGGGTCTCAAAATTTGGGGTGTCTGTTGCTTTAAAAGTTTTTTTATATATATATTCTAGATGTTAGTCCTTTGAGGAACAGTTGACAAAATTTATTTTCCATTTTGTGGGTTGTCTCTTCACTTTCTTAGTGGTTTCTTTCACTGTGCAGGTTTTTAATTTGATATGATGCCAGTTATTGATTCTTTATAGTATTTTCTTTCCTTTGTGATTGGGGTTTTGTTCATGAATATTTGCCTACACTTATGTCTTTGAGACTTTTATCTATATCTTCCAGCAAACTGTTTTTATATTTACGTCTTTGATCTATTTCAATTTTAGTTTTATGCATGGTAAAAGATACGGGTCTAGGTTCAGTCCTCAGCATGTGCAAAGCCAGTTTTTCCAGCACCATTTATGAAACAGGTTATCTTCCAGTGAATGGCCTCTTTGTCAAAGATAAGGTAGTTGAGTGTGCTTGCAGTTGTTTTTGCATCTTCTATTTTGTTCCATTGATCCTCGGGTGTGTTTCTTTGCCAGTACCACGCTGTTTTTATCATGATACCTTTGTGGTATAACTTTATTATTATTACTATTTTTTTTTTTGTGGTGTAACTTTAAACTGGTGGTGATGCCCTGCCTTGCCCTTGCTGCCCAGAATTTCTTTTGCTGTTCTAGTTCCATATAAATTTTAGCATTGTTTCCTCCATATAAAGGTCTCTTCTGGTTTTGTTCCTTTATATTGTTCCATATAAAGGTCTCTTCTGGTTCCATATAAATTTTAGCATTGTTTCCTCTACTTCTGTGAGGTATGCCCTTGGTATTTTCATTGGGATTACATTAAATTTGCCTTAACAGTCTGTGTGGCCATTTTCACTATATTGGTTCTTCCTACCCCAGAACAAGGGATATCTTTCCAATTTCTGATATCCTCTTCGATTTCCTTTTTCAAAGTACTATAGGTTTCAATGTAAAGTTCTTTCACTTCCTTCATTAGATTAAGTATTTTATTTTTCTTGAGCTAATGTGAAAGGTGTTGTTTCCCTAATTTCTCTCTCTGTGAGTTCGTTATTTATGTACTGGAATGCTATTGACTTTTGAGTGTTAACTTTGTATCCTTTTACACTAACTTAGGTTTTATTTTTCAAAATTGTTTTAGCTACTCCTGTTCTTTGTTTTCCCATATAAGTTTCAGAATTATCTACAAAAAAAAATCTTACTGGGATTTGGTAGAAATTGCTGCCAAGCAACTCAACTAAGCCCAGTCATTTTGTGACTTGGGATTCACACCAGATGAGTTTTTTTTGTTTCAGGCAGTGGTGTTGGGAACAAAATTTCTCCCAATGAAGTAGTTATAATTTTATCAGAGTAGAGAAGTTTGCACATCAAAACTAAAGCACCAGCCTCCCAAACATTAAATGCTACCTTATTTGTGTTATGCAGAGTGGTCTTTCTGCATTATCCTTGTCTCTGCATATTGTGGAGGTGCTTTCTGGTCTCCCAGTTAGCTAGAATTACAGTACTCATGTAATACCTGCCATTCTCCCAGTCACTGGTCCTCTAGCCACTCCCTTTTTTTATGAATTAATAAAATTTGGGTTAGGCCCTGGGTCAAGGTCTTTGTTCTGTTGAACCCTCATCTGGGCTGGTCTCAGGATTCCTTAACCTCTCCCCCCATATATATGAATGTTTCAGTGTCTTTATTGTTGTTATGGGTTGCACTGGAGGTGGTAGATTGGAATTAATTGGCTAAAATTCCAATAACTTTTCCATGGGACTGCAAATACAAACTTCCCATTCCATGACTAGGATGGAAAAAGGGACCTCCATAAGTTCCTAAAATAAAGACTGTCATAAAATACAGTGTTTATAGAAAGAAATATACTATTCTGATGAGAAAGTTACAAGACCTGCCAAGGATACAGTACAGTGGTCCTATAGAGAAGATCCAGTGCTCACACCTTTGACATAGAGCTAAGATGAAACTACTGCTAAGAACCAAGCACACAACAATTTTTTTCCATGAACTGCACAGGGAAACTCTGAGAGAAAGAGAGAGAGAGAGAACAAAAAACCCCCCAAAAACCCAAACTTTAGCAAGTCTCATATTGTAATTCAAAACAGGTTAAGTTCAGATAGCCAAGATTAAAAATGAGAATAAAAATGAGATCCGTGGCTCCCATAAACAGCATGAAAGGGACAATTTAGCATTCTTACGTTTCAGATCTACAAAATCAAAGACATAAATATGACTTTAAGTGATTGTTATAGGCAGACCCTAGCTGGTAGCCTGGAATTTACTTTACGTTCACTGAAATCCAGATGCCAAGGGTTGTTTTGGTAACTCATAAGGGAAAGAATGACAAAGTGGTGGGGAAAGCAGGGCTTTCTATTCATATAGCATGATTTTTCTTTCCCAAGCAATTTCATAAAACGTATCTGAAAGTTCTCTATTTTTTGTGTGCTTCTATTAGACATGTCAAGGAAAAAACTGTAACATGACTGCAGTGACGGAAACAAAATGAGTATTCAAATAGACTTTTAACCCACTGTCATGCAGTGTTACCAGATTTATCTTTGGGGCAGAAAATGCTCAGTAAGAGGGCTGCTATAAAAAATACTAGGCACAGATCAATTATACATTAGAACCAAAATCCCAACACATTGGAGGGGATTTAATCTGGAGAAAATTTAGCTTCCTGACTTGCTTGAAACAAAGTCTATAATGTAATGAGACAAAATGGAAGTAGTTTCAGTAATAAATGTTTAATCAAAGAAATTTACATATTATTAACAGCATTCATTTGGCCAAACATCTACACGTTTGTAGACTCCTACTGTATATAAAGTGGGAATGTATCAAGTATAGACTATGAAAGTGCAAATAACAAGTCAAGGTTAGGTTAACTTTTTTTTTTTTAACATTATAAAATTAACTTGTTTACAAAATAGGCTTTGCCAAACTTTATTACTGAATTGTAAAGTCAACGACTGTGTTGTTTTTAAAATATGTACCAAGGAAATACAAACTGGATAATGATCAGTTTTCATGCTCAGGAGAGACCAGCACAGAAACAAAGGAAACTGCACGAGGTGCGAGGGAACCGGAACCTGCCACAAACGTCTTCCCACTGGGCGCGGCTTTACACCCGGCTGCGCCGTGCAGGACGCCTCAACCGGACGCAGCGTCTTTCTACTGGGAAAATTACACGGTGGTCTCAAACCTTCATAGTGTTAATATCTTTAGTCCAAAATAAATTTGTAAACAATCCTTTAATGGACTATTTCAGTTTAGTATACAGTAATACACTGTAGAAAAAGTTAATATTTCCCCCACTAACTTTAACAGGGGTTGATACCAATGTATCTGATAATTAGGAAATAAAAACTAATGTGGACTTTTGATATCCATGGCATAGGAACAATTCCCACACAGTTTATCTTAGGAGAACTAACCTGGGGAATATTAAATACTCTAATGTCCTGGCCATATTAATTCAAAGTACAAGAATATTTTAAAAGTAGGGTTTGGGAAAAAAAAGTCAAAAACTGTAATCACAAATCACATGAATATCAATACTAATACAACCTTCTACCTGGCCTAGGACTTGCTTGTATAAACGTAGTACGGAAATTTTGGTTTCTGTAGATTTCTGGTTAACAATCTGGCAAAATGTTTAATGGAGTGTTGCGCATATCTATTTTGTTTATGTTATGCTAGTTTTCATAATATGTAAGTAAACAACCATTCCAACAGTTTACTCTAGTTTTAATTACACACTGCACCACTGTATCTTAATTACAGCTAAGACCAGTATTTTCTTCACAATAAGACACTGATAACTAGAAGTTGACTTTTTTCAATACTAAACAGTAATCACACAGCAAATGAGTATTGTGCAAGAGAACAAACATATGTCAGCATTTGCTATATAGGCAAACAAACTGATTGAACATTTAGTTGTTAAATTTACTGTAAAGGCAAGGCCATGGGTGGTTTTATGGAGGTCTCTGCAATTCATAGCATAGTTACTTCAGAAGAGACATTGAAATTGGAATTACTGACTTATTAACTGGCAACTATCCATTTAGGTTAGGCAAAGGCACAGTAACATGTTGCGCAGGATGTTTTTATTGAAGTTTTTAATTGTGGGATTTACTATAACTCATGAAAACTCCACTTTTTTCCTATTTTATAAAACACCATTAAAAGTAATTGCACCCATTAGTAATTAGAATGCACTGTAAAGTTGTGAAAACAAAGAACTATGATTGCACTTCCAATAAAGTGTCTCTTAAAATACAGCACCGCTGTTGCTAATCAACTGTATTTTAATAGTAAAATAAACTGTTTTTAACAGCAGCATTAGGTTTAGTTAACTTAAGCTACAGGCTACATTTATTTCAATGCAGTCTCCATGGCAACAAAAGCCTACTAAACTCTGGAATATCACTGCTACGGATGGCACCTTTGACTCCCGAGCACGCTGACACTGCACCCCCAATGCCTTGTCAGTCAGCGCACAAGTTAGAGTTTGGCACAACTGAACTGTAAATCGACATGGGAAGAAATCTTTGATTAATCGTGTGAAAATTAAAACTAATTACACTATGGTAGATGCGGCACTAAGGAGAAGCCCTGGACACCTCAATTCACACTGCTCAGACAAAAACGGAGGAGGAAAGTTATGGCAGAGCGTAAAGCGACTGAGGACATACATGTTTGCAGATCTGTCCAAAGAAACTTCCACAATGAAGAAAACTATTCCTTTGTTTGTTTCTCTTTTTTTTGGGAAAGCCACCCAAAGATTAGGGAATAAGCCTTGGATTTAAATGTTCAATTTAAATAATTGCCAACTCTAGGCTAAACAGACTGCTGCATTTTCTTAGAATGCAGAACACAACCTACTTATTCCCTTTGCGTTTCTCTTGCTTTCCTGCTCTTATTTTTGTCAGCAGACAGGGAAAAAGCTATCCAATTAAATACAAAAGAAATTCCCTGTAAGGTTCAAAAAGGAAGCCACCATTCAAGGGAATGCCTCTGTATTCAATGCTAACATCAGTGGTTATGATCGCGCTGGAATTAATTGGATCAAAGTCTCTATAAAGCTCCCTCCAGCTTTCACACCGTCTGGATCTGCAAAGCACTTGGAGCCAGACGTACGTGGTTCACACTAAATGTACTTGTTCAAGCCAGTCACTAGAGGTTTCAGGGGCTTGACTGGAAACGTCAGCACCATTCTCTTTGTCAGTTGCTTCATGACCACTGTCACCAGCTTGAGATGATGTTTCTCCAGCCAGAATATTTTCTTCCAAAGAATTTCCTTCTTTCTGTGCTCCTCTGCCTTCACTGACAGCAGCATCCTCAAATATCGAATCTTCTGGCAGCTCAGGCTCCACCTCCCTTACCCTTTCTGACCCATCTTTGACACAGGCGAGGTGAGAATCCACACTAATTTCTGTAGTTGCTGGGGGAATCAGGGCAATGCTCTGAGGGTTCATGTCATGAAACCAAGCCATGATATTGCCAAGAAGATTGTCATCGATATCGGGGTCCTCGCTGGTTGATGCTGGGTCATTAGACGAGGGACACAAATCACTTCTTGCCTCACTGACAGGATGTGAACTCAAGGTATCAGTTGAAAATGGGTCACTCTCTGCTCCTAGTCTCATGAGGCTGTCGCCAAGTTCCAAAAGCTCAGAGCTGCTCAGTGCAGCTCGAGGGCTCTCAGTGTTCCTGGGGATGGAGTCCAGCCTAGAAGGTAAAGAAGTGCCTATGGCTCCCAGGGATGACTCGTGACCGAGGAAGTCTCTCGCTCCTTCTTCAGTGGCCAGCCCAGACTCTTGCAGTGACAACTGTATTGCAAGAAGTATATTGGGATCATCTTCATCTAAGGAACTCAGAGCCTGAGACAAGAGAAAGTAAAACCACTTTAGAATGTGACGAAGGGAAAAGTAACTTAACCCAATCCAATTTACCACTTTTCCTTTATCAGATACTACTTGTATTTATACAAATGAATAATTTTATTTATTCAAATCTTACTATAATTTTCTCTTGGCCCATATGAAGTGGAAAAAAACACCTAAGCTAAATCTGAAATACAGGAATCTTCTCCTGTAGCACATTTTTGAAATAAAGATTTGAGAATGGAAGGAAGAAAAAGGAAAGCAATAAAAGTAAAAAACAGGAAACTATGCTAAACAAAGGAAGAGCAAAAGCATGGGCAGTGGGCTGCTCAGCAGAGCTACCTGAAGGGAGTCCTGGTTCTCGGAGCGGCTGGCAGGGGTATAGTCACGCAGGGAAGAGCTGTGTAGCACACTCATCGATGCAGAGCTTACCACGGATGTGCCAGGCCTGCGGCCGCTGCCACCCTCTGGAATATCTGCTTCAAAGCAATCGGTACCACAGTCGATTTTGTGACAAGTAAAATTTGATCAATCGATCTATCTATCTATCTATCTATCTATCTATCTATCTATCTATCTGGTCTTGCTATGTAGTTCAGGCTATCCTTGAACTCATGGCAACTTTCCTGCCTCAACCTCCTGAGTGCTGGGATTACACGTGTATGCCACCATGCTCGGCCCAGTTCATTATTTAAATTGGCAATTTCTCTTTCACTGCTAGTGAATCTGTAGCTCTCAGTAATTTCTCAGCCATATTTGTTTCACTGTAAGCAGTAATATGTATCTAGTACTATCACTTCATATACACAACTAGTTTTACATTTGTGTTTGTACTCTACAGGGTTTTCTTCAGGATTCCAAGTGCTACTATTCATTTCTGTTATTTTTCTTAAGTATTAACAAGGTGTTTTCATTTTCAGAGTTCTTTCATTTTGTTTTTTTATTTTGGTACTGGGAATTGAACTCAGGACCTTACACTTGCCAGTCTGGCGCTGCACGACTCAGCTAAGTCCCTGGCCCTTAGATTTCTTAAAATTAGAGAATCTGGAAAGTACAATAACCTGAAGAGCACATTTTTAGTCCTACTGATCCCGACATTAGAGTTTGAAGATTTGCAATTAATAATGTAACACTGAAAAGTCAATTAACAGAAACCTCTTTTCAGGAATGTTTCTAGAAGAACAAAGGCTAAGAGAAAAATATTCCACAAGCAAAGTCACAGTTTCAACATCAGCGCTGCTGCACAGATTATGCGATTTGCTGCTCCCAGCGAGCACACAGCAGGCAGCATTATGGGTTCTGCTGAATGAAGAAGCTTAGACAGGTGGAGTGACTTAACCGCAGTAACACAGCTAATCTGCAGCTGAGATGGCACCTAAAGCGGGGTGTGCCTGACCGCAACACATGCGTTCTTCATCTCGCTGGTTTCCTGTACCTCGTAACAGTGAAAGCAGTTACACATTTATAATCGCACAAACACTGACATCGGCCAGCTTTAAAGGCTCAGGAGAACTAGAAGATGAACCCACCCCCGACCCTAGCTTACCTAAAGTGCTTTCACTTGGCTCCTCACGGTCTGGGGGATTAGTGAGCAGACTGTGCACATCTCCGCGACGGCGCTGTTGTCTGTGCCTCCGACGATACTGAAATTCAGCATATTCCTGCAGAAACCAAAGGTTATAAAATACAGGAGAGCATGCAGTTTTCTAAATGCAAATACAACTAAGACACGTTCCCCACCCACCAGGGGGAAATGTGTGATTTTATATACATATTATAAAATTATTTGACTTAAAGGGGGAAAAAAAAACTTCAAAAGCTTCAAGTCTTGGCATGCTGAGGAAATGGAAAAGCCAAAATGGAAAAAGAAAATTTTTGAATAGTTAATACAAGTGCCTACATATGCTGGGAATACTTAAAAGCCCCAATGCTCAGGCTCTGTTACTTCATATGCCTGACAATTTAAAGGGTTTTGTTATCTAATTTATAACCACACTGCAATCACTTTACCAGTATAAGTTAGGCACTCTCTGGAGATCAAGTCTTTTTTTTTTTTTTTTTTTCCTGTGGCACTGGGGATTGAACTCACAATCTTGTGCTTGCCAGGCAAGCACTTAGGCCACTGAGCTAGATCCCCGGCCCTGAGATCAAGTCTTAAAAAGTGACCTTGATATACGCAACTCAGTCACAGGAAAAGGAAAAAACAAATAACAATGACAACCAAAACACACACACACACACACACACACATGCACAAACACAGTTAATTAGTTTAAATTTATTGAGAATTTGCTTACTTTGTACACATGATAATGATACAAAGTTATTCTCAATTACAAAATTTTTCTGACAGAGTGTGCGTATTTCCTATTTAGGAAAAATACACAATTAAAAATGCTCAAGAAACCTATTATACTTCTAATTATTTTGATAGAAAACTCCCAAATGGCATTCTTTCATGATGTAGCAGGTTTAAACTAGTTGTTCTCAATTATCTGAAAATTTCCAGGGAATTCTAGTATCTTGAAGAAAGCATATGAAAAGGCTGGGCTACAGAGAAGACTTAAAAGTTCCAGAATTTAAAAGAAAAAAGCTACCAGTTTTCTTTTTTTAATAATAATGGGCAGCACTTACTGAGCACCGATTTTGTGCGTGCCTTAGTAGGATGCTTTACTTTTTCCAGAACCTTCATGGGGGATCACCATCCATATTTGAAAGATAAGCAATCAAGGAAGAACACTGCCTATGAGCTTACTGAGTTACACAACTCTTCTCGCCTAGCTCTACTATCTATAAAGTGGCAGAAAACAAGTATTTGTCCCTGTCATAGATTTATGCAATTTAATTTAAAGAGAGTAAGATGGAATTAACGTCACTGGAAAAAAAAATGAAAATTTAACCTAAGAATATATTGGAGTTTGGTAACATTTTCGTCCCACAGTCTAAAGCAAAGAGCTAATTCTTAAAAACATAATTTTGGCAGTTACTTGATGGTCATATACATGTAGAATTTGAGTCTCATAACGTGGTAATTTTTTAGCTTTTCAGTACATAAAAGCCTGGTAGCATTTCATTTGACAATGATTTTAAAGAAAAACAAAAATGAATTAAATAATTTTTGTAAAATTTAGTAATTCATAAAAAGTAAGTTCAAGTGCCAGTCATATTAGCAAGCGAAATATTTCAGGGTTCTAAAGTTATTATCAGAGCCAGAAGATGTGAGATGGTATAAACATAATTGTGATTACACTGATAAAGGTTTTATTTATGCTAAATTGTGGGGATTTTTTTTTTTTGGATAAAAGAAGCTTGTTTATCTCTCCTTTTAGGCAGAAATTGTTTGCAATATCCCAAAGCTGTAATGATACTATATAAGCAGAGAGTACATCAAGGGTCAGATAAAAATAAAAGTTCTTAATTTCTTTTATTAAAAAAATTCATCAATATTTTTTTTACAAGTTTTGCAAACTTAAGATTTCCACATTTCTGCACAAACTATTTTCTCAAGTCAGTATTTTATTGGATATACTCCTACCAATACAAAGGCCCACGAGGTCATTGCAAGTTCATTTATGTAAGCCTCAACTGCTTCTTGTAAAATAACTTTCACTATCTTTCAGTTTCAGAAAACAAATGGGTATAAATGATACAGAAATGTTTCATCATTTGTTCTGCTACCTTTCAAAGAATCGAACTGCATTAAATGGCATACCAGTTAATAAAGAGCAAAGGAGAGAGAAGTAGACAGAATTGCTACAGTAAGAACATTTAAAATTCATATAGAACAGAGATGCTGGCAATTTAAATCTTAGAATCTGATGGGTGCATGATTAAGATTTCACTGGCATATTTTTATTTGCCACAACTTCTATTTGCAGTGTTAAGTGTTTTAGATATTTTGTATGGCACATCAAAATGATGAACAAAAACTAAGAAGAGTGTGAAAGCTTGAAAGGGAACCAAAAGGCAACTGAGCAAAGCATTTCTTTCTGCATAAACGTTATTACTGTGAAATTTTCCACCTTAGCAATTGATTATAAATAAATTCTCTTGTTACAATAATCTCATATAGGGTTTTCAATCGATTCAGACAGAAATAACATTAAACTAGAAACACATTTTTAATAAATAAATGTTACATGGATCTTGACAGATTAGAAAGATATCTTCCAAAATTCCACGCTATAAATTGGTCTACATTCTATTTAGTAATTAAGAATAATAAAAGTGGAATGCATCTAACAGTGCATTAATACTCCAATACCCAAAACAGTTAAATACAGGCTCTGCTGAGGCATTTTCATTACAAAGGAAGGATAAAGTGCTACAGATATCTCAGCAGGGTGTCAGAGATGAGGGTGTAAATGCAAAGCAGGGTTGCACTAAGGAGAATATATAAAACATACACACATATATACAAAAACCAAGCCAAACCAAACAACAAAAAAACCCCAGCCCACAAAACAATTACCTCGGGTGATGCAAATCCTAAATATTCCCAGTCCCATGTTCCACCAGCAAAGCTACAAAGAAATGAGACATATTGTACGATTTATTATCAGCACTATGCAGGACACCCAAACAGACCCTTGCCCTTTGAGTAATACTTTTAATTCTTCTACTTACAACTTGAGTATCAAAGCAGATTAACTATTAATATATAACTAAAAAGATACTTTCACTCTTTCTTTCAAATTTATGTTGCCTTATGTTGGTACAAAATGATGGAAAAAGTAAAAGTCACCACATTATAGCAAAGTATTTTATGGCTGCTTCCATCTGTTTAATAAGTAAATAAAATTACTTATAAATATTTAGGTTAAAAAAAGTCAAAGAAATTTCTAATTCTCATAATCATTATGAATATGAAAATATGCTTCAATTTATAATGGCAGAAGTAGTATAAGTATCTTAAACAAAACAACCAAAATAACTGCTCTTTCAGGGATGTTATCTTGATCACTTAAATAACTTTACTAATAGCAGACTTCTCATTTCTTTACAGCTTCTTAACACAGAAATAAAATCAACACCGTAACAAGCTGGCAGTTTCCAAATTTCACATTGCGTCTATGTCAATCATCACATGACTGTATGTATTACACATTTGAAATGATGCATTAGAATGAGTCTGAATTATGCGTTTAATTGAAATGTGAAATTAAACTAGCCTAATTTAGTCTGAAGAACTATATACCAACACAAAAGAGCACAAAGAAAAATAGAAATAATAATGAGGTCAAATATCATCAAAAAGAAGTGAACATACTTTTATCAGCTATCCATGTTTTAGGTGTAACTTCCAAGAATGTGAGGCTTAACTGGATAAAAAATAAAACTGCTGGGATTTGCTCTCAAGCTAGGGAGGTCTCTAGAGCGGTACATCTCTTTTACCTGCGCCTTGGAGCTTCGGGAGAGTCTGCAGGAGCAACTCCACGAGCCACAGATGCCAGAAATTCTTGCCTCTTCTGCTGCACAAGGCATGCTGCCTTGATGATCTTGTGGCGAGGTGTGCGAAGGTAAGGCCTATTGACTTTTTGGGCAAGGTCTTCTGTGACCATTTCTAGGTCTGTCTATGGTAAGAAAAAAATAAAAAGATGAGTGGGTCGATAAATAACAAATCCAGGTCTATGTGGCTTCTCAGTTAAGTTTAACTCTCTTGAAGTCAGAAATGAATTCAAATTTTAAAATGTTTTCTTGCAGGCGCAAGGTCCTGAGTTCGATTCTTGGTACCCCCCCAAAAAAGTTTTCTAATTTCACTTATTTTTATTTTTGTACATTTTTCCAGATTAGGAAAGAGAGAGGATCCTATATAAAATTATTTTCAATTCAGGAAGCTAGCACTCAGTTGATAGGCATTAATGGCAATACAGTTGGTACAGCTTATGAAGACACTGTTGAATATAGCAGCTGTTACAAGGAATTTATAATTTGTCCATGTGAAAAAGCTATTTCACAGCACTGTATAAAATACATGATCCCATGGTGCAGATTCCATTTAAATCCTTAAGGAATCTGAGGGAAGGCAAGACAAGTGTGATTCAGGGTTAGCTCTGGAAGGCCTTCTAGAGAAAATGAGTTTCCAGCACTGAATGAAATATAGCACGCATATAGATTAGCAGAGGGCAGATCAAAAGGATGATTTGAAAATTAGAATGGGGGACGTCTGGTGACTTCAAAGAAAAGAAGAATTTACAGCGCAGTTTGTTGACTGTGATGGTGTCACCTGGCTTAGGTGTTTTTCTTTAATACTGTACCTTACAAAATAAACTGGTAACATAGTAACTTTCTAATGTAGTACTAATAAGGCTGTTTCATCATTGAAGATAAAATTCTTATCGCATAATCAGAAACAGGCCAGATTTCAACTTCTATTAGTTTAAAACAAAGAAATAAATGCTTTAAGAAATGTGAGCACAGCTCCGAATTCACCCAAACCTATAGCAACATATTTAAACATAAAGAAAATTTCAGTTTATGGCTGGTAACTTTTTTTTTTCTTCTGATTTCAAGGCAAGATTTATTGTTACAAACACAAACATAACACTTGGTCTTAACAGAAAAATGACATCACATACACCCAGAATATGTTTAGCACTGAAATAAGCATCCGGGTTGACACAAAACACAAGTTATTAGAAGCAGGAAGGCATGAAAATATCTCTTACATTTTAGTACATCAGGAATACTCAGCTATGAATAATATTCTGCTTGAAGCCCTTTAGTACTCTTTACATGTAAAATTTTAAGACTTGTTCTGGGCTCTGACTCTAGTGTTTGATCTAAATGACATCTCATATGTAAATGTATTTTGTCTAGTGTGCTTATTATGTATAGAATTTGAAATGTGGGGTTTGAGTATAAAATTTGGTTTGATCCTGATATAAACTAAAGTTGTATATTTAAGTTCAAAAAATGTGTTTTTTTTTTTTGTGAATTTTCTACTGGAGACTGTATTAAATTAAAATAACTCAAAAATTTCACACAAACAGTGATTTGTTAACTGGATAGGCCGAGTATCTGAGCAGCGTGAATCGCTGGCACTACCGCTCAGTAACTGCGCCTCTGAGCTCAGGAGCACGCCACTGAAGAAACGTTGTGTAGATAGGAAAGCGATGCTTTCCAGATTAGAGTTGGAACTATACCAGCTGTTCATCAAGTAGCTTTGGGGCCAGTTTTAAAGGAAGACCCCATTACATGAAGATAAACTCTTTCAGTCTTATTGCTTAATTCCAAGTCTCTTGTCATCTTCCAGTGCCAAGATGGAATGCTGCAAAAGCACTGGGTGTGAACCACATCTTGAACTTGCTAGTCCCTTGTCCTGTTAACCTTTTGACGTAGCTGCTGCTGCTCCTGACCAGTCCGTCTCCTGGGTGCGGGCGGCCTCTCAGGAACTGCAGCAGAGCTGAGGGGAGCTGGTGTCTCCTGTGGTAGATGTGGCCCATCACAATGCACCTGCGGCGCATGGCTGCAGCTTATTCTGGACTGGCTCACTGCAGCTGGAGGAGTCCAGGGCTGATACGTGGCCCTGGGAAAAGAGCCCCCCCAGAGTGATGTAGAGGCGGCTCCTCTGGCACAGCTTGGCGCGGTCCACCAGCCGGACTTGGGGCCAAGCACGTCCATGTCATGCAGCACTCAGTTCACGGCTGCTTTTCCCTCGGCCACAGGGGCTTTGGGGAAGGGTCCCAGGATCAAGCAGAACAGCCACAACACTCCAGCTGTCATTTTTGTAGACAGGGCTCCCCGGTTGTGGCTTGCGTCCACTCCCCCCAGCCCTGCTCTATACCCCTACCCTGTTCATGCTAATTATTGAGAGCCTTTCCTGGATCTCCTTGTGGTCCGGGAAGTTTATTTGTAATCCTATGGAAAAGTTATTGGAATTCTAGGAGTTAATTGTAATCCACCACTTCCAGCGCAACCCGCAAGGAGAATAAAGGCACTAAGACATATCTGTAGTTGTGGGGAGCCGGGGGATCCTAAGTCCACCTAGGGTGGTGGTTAACTGGAACAAAGGCCTCACCCAGGGCCAGGGTTTTATTCATTCGTGAATGAAGGAGTGGCTTGAGGGTGAGTGACTGGGAGAATGGCAGGAAGTGCTTGAGTGCTGTGAGCTGGGCTAGGTGGCAGGCCTGAAATCACCTCTGCAATATGCAGAGAGTAATCTGCGTAACACAATTTGGCTGTCTCTAATGTTTTGGGGTCGGGTGCTTGAGCTCTGAAGTGTAATCTTTTGTGCCCTGGGAAGTCACTGCCTCTTGTCTTGAGGCTGGATCCCAGGTGACGGCATGGAGCGCGGTTCTTCATCTTGCCCAGCTCACACGTTTTTGGAAGCTACAGGGGTAGGGTAACAACTGCCCTGCCACCTTGCTTCAAAGACTACATGTCAGCACCTCTGCTAGACCAATTTGCATTGCTTAAAGTCAACTGAAGTGATAAGGAAAAGTCCCAGCCAGCTCTGTACATATCAATACATGGAGACAGGGCCAGGTTTAGCCACAATGGAGATAACTGCTCTTCTTCTGAGGAGCGTCATCCAGGTGGTCCTCCACACTGAAGGGGGCAGCCTTAGGGGAAGCAGGCATCACCAAGGAGCAATACCCAGTACAGGGACTTCATCTTCCTCCTCAGGGGACAAGTGTGGCCCCTAGTGATGTCTTGGGATCATATATGCAGTGCAGAGTTCAGAACCAGAGGCAATAAAAGCTCTCAGTGAAACACTTCTTTTCCCTCTTCTCTTTCTTCTTTCTCCTCCTCTTCCTGCCTCTCTTCTCCCTTCTTCTCCACCTCTTCCTCCTCTCTTGTACTCCCCCTTCCCCTTCCTCCCCTTCTTCCTTCACCTGTAAAACTTTTAACAAAACCATTTTTAAAAGAAAACTTACTAGTCATAACCCAGTCAAAATTTAAGTGGTTGAAAAATGGAGAAAATCTGTTTTCATAATAATAACTGCTACTATTTTAAATATAATGTAAAAAGGAGTCTTACTTGCATAAGTTCAAAAATTTCTTTCTTTGTGCTTTTAGGTTCTAAGAAAAATCCATATGGATAAGAACACTTGAGAATGCGTCGCGTCTTTAAGAGCACGTGAACGGCGTCTTCGATGAAGGTGGTATCTGGACAACCTCCTTCAGCTACGAAGGAAGCGAGGCACAGTGAAATTATTTTTCTCTAAATATTATAGAATTAATAAAACATTCATTTTCTTTTTTTAAAAACCTCTTTAAAGGAACTGTTTGAAGTAGCTGTATAATATTTATTTGAACTTGACTAAAACCATATATAAAACACTTATGTATGGCATGTATGTATTTATGAGTAAAGCACAGGTCCCGGGAGCCCTAAAGCTAGGAAGGAAATCACACAGTCCCCCTGCACTGTTTCTCACTCTCCTGGTACACAAATGTAGCTGTAGGTCACCCCAAAGGTTTCATACTTTACTGAACTTTTCAGATTATCCCTAGAGGAATTCTGTTGTTTAAGAATTAGAAACAATGTCTTTCTTTTATAAGTAGCTTAATTACACCTCTCTCTCATATAGGGTCTATGTAATAACTCTCTCTATATAGGCTGTATCATTACAAATATTTTAATATTATTAATTTCTCTATGTACAATCTATATAATTATGCCTCTACAAAACAAAGCAAAAGAAAAACACCAAGGAAAACGATACCATATCCTGAGGAACAGCTGGATAACTAATGTTAGTAAATAAAAAATTGGAGGAAGAAAAAGAAAGTGAGAAAATCTAGGAAGAGGACCAGCAGGGAAAAAGAAATTTTATTAACAAGGCAAAAAATATTACAAAATTCTAGCTTTTTCTTTAGCTGTAAATAAGTAGAAATTAAGCTGGAGAATCTAGTAAGCACTGTTGAAAATCATAATATTCTGCATGCCTTTTTGTCTGCTAACTGCATAAGCTGTGTTAAGAGCAGAAGACCAGTGTTAGGTAGAAAGCACATATATATATATATATAAATAAACTGATATACAGACCACCCTGAACTTTGTAAGTACCCTCAGCCTCTAGGGCAGGTATCTGAACAGGATGTTAAAACAAACCAAACTAGCCACTCTTGTTCCTTACCCATTATGATATGTGTGAAAGTGTGTGACATTCTTCCTCCTTTCCAATTTGTATATATTTTAATTCTTTTTTATATTTTATTACTATGCTGCCTGGAACCTCCAGAATGCTGAATGAAAGCAGTAACTTAGTTGGTAAATATTTACTGCATTAACTACATGTGAATACTAGGGATACATTCGTGATGAAACAGACACACATCCCTGTTGAAGAATTATATATACTTTTTGAGAAATTTTTCTTTTCAACTTTACTGTGGAAGATACTTAGAGAATTTGTGTATTGGTGTCATTAATAGTGTCTGTAAACTAATAAATAATGAAACTAACCTGCTATTGACACTCTTGGCCCCATTCTAAGTTAACTGATGGTTACTGTCATATTAGGGAATTATTCTCACGAAAAGGGTGTTTAGCCTCATTATTTGATGAATGGGAACAAATACAATTAGTTAGATTTTTTAGGCTTACAATACACCTTTCAAATATAAGCCATGGTTAATGTAAAACTGTGACTTTTAAAAATAAACAACTATATCCCATGCAGTCATTGTGGCGTATTATAGTCTACGATGTAGACATTCAGTCCATATTTAGGAATGTTCTTTCATAACTTTCAACTTAGGATTCACAAGTTAGCCACTCTCGTGGCTTTGCTTCTTTTTTCTAACCTCGATTTCATTATTTACTAGTAATATGATTTCTCCCCAATGTATACTTGACTTCTTCTTCAGCAGGCACTCTACTAAATTTCTCAAGAATCTGGGGATTTGGCTGTGTGACAGTTGGGTAGCACAGGCATCTTTTTTTCTTTGAGGAGGCCAGGGCTGCCCCTCAGGATCCGCCCACTTTCACAGCACGGCAGGGCATCGGCCGTGGTACAGGGTTAGTAAAACCGTATGTTTCTCCTTTTTGTCTGCTAGCAGCATAGGCTGCATTAAGAGCAGAAGTCTGGGTGTCAGGTGGCAAATGCAATGATAGAGACCTCTTTTTCTAGGCTGCACTCATGGCTTTCGGAGAACTCAGCACAGTACCAGAAGGAGCTAATGGGTACAATACATCCTTTAGGGGCTTAATCTCCTACCAGCGAGCTGACTGAGCATGGAAGGATATTTTACGTTACTTATCACACACACCACTGAGAACTTACTTTCTTTGAGAGCTCTACTCAATTGTTCCATCTTTTCTTTGGCTGTTTTAAGAAGGCGTTGCTCTAACTAAAGGAACAGAAATAAATAATTTAAGCCATTCTCTTTATTTATTCACAATAGTGCAGTTCAGCTCATCTGAAAAGATTTGGGACATACCTGATAACTATGCTCATGGTTTTTAAATCTTGTGTAATAGTGCATAAATCTGTCAAGTTCCTGAAATCGTTTGTGTTTTTTCTCAGCCTAGGAAACAAAAGTCCATAAATGACTATTAAAATTGATTTTTTGGGGATCATTTAAAATTTTTATTAGTAATAGGTAGTAATGCAGACAGACCTGTTGATTATTTCATTGACAAAATAAGAAACCAACTTTAAAGTTTCCCAGAACAAAGTCTTACATTTGTACTGTTTGTGCTAAATCTGAACCCACAACCCCATCTTCAATGTTTTATTATACGGCGTGCTGGTATGGACTGATCCGTTTTTCCCTCAAAATTCGTCTGCTGAAGCCCTAACTCTTATGAAGAGGTGTAAAGGTTACATAAGATCATCCTGGTGGGGATCTACTCTGATAGGGCTGGTGCCCTTATGAGAGGAAGGGACATTATAAAGTTCTGTCTCTCCTAGGCAATGTGAGGACACAGGCAAAAAGGTGGTTTGCTGTCTGCAAAGCAAGATGTGCACCCTCACTGAGAGCTAGTCAGCTGGAACCTAGATCCTGGGCTTCACAGCCTCTTGAACAATGAGAAATAGATTTCTGTTGCTATCCACTCTGTGGCAGCTGAACAGACTAAGATAATTACTGCATGCTATAATATAACGTCGCACTGTTAATATCATGTTAAAATTGTTTTTCAGTTTTTACAGTAGCAGGCTGGGACTGGAATTTTCCTATCTTCATCAAAACAGAAAAGGGAAGACTCGGAAAAAGGTAGGGTACTCTGAAGTATATCCAACTTAGTACTTCATTAAGATGAAGGTAGGAAAAGAAGTGCAAACTACTTCTAATGGTATTAAGTGGCTTAGACCAAGGTCTTGGCTTAATCAGTTGTCCTTACCTCCACAGTCATTTCCTTGGATTGCTCCTCCACATGCTGAATGACTTCATAGCGAGTACATCTGTAATAACCTCCAGTGGAAGAACTATGTTTTTTCCATTCTTCAAGGCAAATCCAGCAAAAATCATACTTGCACTTCAAAAGAAAACATATGTAAATATCTCCCTATGTGAACATGCAAATGAAGTCTGCTTTTTAGTCAACCAATATGTAATTATTGAATGATCCTGCCTGTGCGAGCAGAAACAAATCTTAAAGACATGCCCTTTTTCTCATGTTTGCTTTGGATATCTTAAGTGCATTATGGCAAGATCTAGGGAGTAGCTTAAAATTACTGTTTGAAAGGATAAATTTAAATGAAAATTGTAATATTATGAAGCAATCACAAAGAATCATTAAAAATATCAACAAGGAAGCTAGGCTAGGGGTGTAACTCAGTGTTACATGTGGAATGTCCCAGGTTCAATCCCTAGACCTGGGGGGAAAAAATCAACAGGACAGTCTTCCAAATAATAAAAACAGATACTGAATGAGTGTTTCTTTTTTCAAGTATGTGGTAATCTTTCATTGATTGGTCTATAGTTCCACCAGACTATTTGAAAACTCTGGCAACGTTGGAAGACTTGTTTAAAACTGGAATAAATTTAAAAGGTCTCTAAGTAAAATAACTAACATAAAGTGTTTCTCATTTTAAAGAAAACTTCACTTACATGAAAATACATTTTTTTTTCTTCTGTGCTTATGGATTCTGAGTCAGTTAGAAAGATTTTTACATTCCAACTATGTGTTACCTTCTGGTACTTTTGATAACAGTTTATTTTTTAAAAAAAATTTAAATTTTTGAGCCACTGGAAATCCATCTGGATATGCAGTGTACAGCATAAACTTTATTTTTCTTTCCCATGTAGCTGCCCAGAGTTATCTTACCAGTATTTACTGAATATTCATGCTTCGACACTGGTTGAAGATGCTACTGCTACCACACATAAACTCCTGCACATTGTGTCTATTTTCTGGACTTGCTCTGTTTTGTTTTCATGAATCATTTATTCACAGGGTGCCAGCATCATACTGTTTTAATTACTGAGGGTTTATAATATAGCTTACTATTTGACACCCCAGTTTCCTCTTACTGGTACTTTTCCTAGTTACTCCTGCTTTGACTTCTCATATAACTTTTGAATGAAGTGTACCTTAATAAGGAAACAAAAACTGGTGGTATTTTTGTTGGAATCTTTATTTAACAACTCAGCTGTCTTTCCATTTGACTTTCATTTTATGTTTCCTAAAGAGGGCTTTAACAGTTTTTCAGTGTAAGTCTGGCATATTTATTTTTAGATAAGTGAGGTCTTTCAGTATATATTCTATCAGGATGTGACTGGTACATATTAACATTATTACTTTCTGTATATTAATTTTGTACTCTGCAACTTAATTTAAATTTTTGTAGTTTTTCAGGTGATTCTTGTGGATTTTCTAGGCATATAATTACATCATCTGTAAAAAGTGACAGTTGTGTTTTCTCATTTCTAGGTTTTAAATCTCTCATTCCACCAGGGATCTAGCTCAGCGGCCTAAACGCCTGCCTGGCAAGCACAAGGTCATGAGTTCAATCCCTGGTGCCACAAAAAAAAAAAAAAAAAAAAAAAAAAAAAACTCTCATTCCTAAACTGATTGATATCATCTAAATGCGAATGCTATTGGTGATGGAGAGCATCCTTATGTTGTTCTTAAGTACAGAGAGATTATCTTTAGTTTCTCCATTAAATACATTAGCTTCTAGACTGAGCTAATTTATCTTCATTGTACTTTAGGAAGAATCTATTCTGTTTCTACTTGAATTTTACTTTTTTAATTTATTTTTATTTTTTTATTTTGAAAAGAATACAACCAAACAAAACAAAACAGAGTAAAGTCAATCAAAACAAAGCAATGAACATGGTATATGACTTTTAAACAGGGTAAAAAGCAATCGGTAAGGCTACCATAATGCCTCTTGTTATCTACAATATATCTGCCCATGCCATCAGGGATAAGTAAAATCAAACAAAATACAACGAACTAAAACAGTAGAAACAAAACAAAACAAAACAAACAAAGCAGAACAATGTAAGCAATATAGAATTTCAAGACACTAGCAAAACAGCATTGGCTACCATAATGTTTGTTATCTTTAGAATAGTTGCCTACACCTTCAGACATATTACAATCAACCCACACAGAATAGAGTAAAATCAATCAAAACAAACAATGAAAGCCATACAGGGTTTCTAAACAAGATAATTGGACATCCTCGATGGCTGCAATGATATATTTTGTTATCTTTAAAATAGCTGTCCATGTCATCAAGTATAATAAAATCAAACAAATCAGAATAAAATGAAACTAATCAGAACTATGAATACAATCTGAATTTCAAATCATGATAATAGATTAATAGTGGTCATTTCCTTCCCTTTTTAGATAATTCCTCCCCTTTGACTTTCCCAATATGTATTGTGCATTTTGGATCCCACTAACATCTTTAGTTTGTTATGCTATAGAGACAACACAAAATTCACCCTTGTGACTCTTCTTGAATTTTATAAAGAAAGATTGTTCTTTTTTGTTAAATGTCTTTCAACATCTATGGAAAACACTGGTAGAAAAGATGAGGTACAGCAATAGCTACCTTGATACAGGACTGTTCTTGTCTTCCTGAATAAGCTCTCCTTGAACAATTATTCTCAATGTGTTCTACTTGGTTATGTGTGCTATTATTTGTTTTTCTTTTTGGTCTTCTTTAATATCTTCTTTGGATGTTTGCATTATTTATTTATAAGTAGTCAATAGTTTTAATTTTTATAATCTTGCTAAGTGGCGTTAAGGTTCAACTCACTTTATAAAAGTAATTTTTGAAAATTTCTTCAAGTATTTAAAAAAAAGCCCAGTAACAGTTAAGAAACCTTGAAATTACTTGCTTTTTAAAGATTTGGTAGAATTCTGTTGTGAACCTCAGGGCCACTTTTAGAGTGTTGAAGGGGGGAGATCTTCAAGGAGGTCTAAGATACAGGAGATTCTTGAAAAAGTCTTCTATGGGAATGAGTATATTTGGATTTTTCCTCTTCTAGGGTCAGTTTTAATAAATCACTTTTTCTTACAAAATTAATTCATTCAAATCTAAGTTAACTATATCTTCCACGGTTGAGCAAAGTTATTCCTTACAAAGTTATTCTTTGTTTCTGTGGTTCTCTGATTATTTTTTATTATATATCAACTCCCACAACTTTATTTTTTATTACATTACCTTCCTGTTTTTTTATTTATTATTGCATTGGTTTTCTTTACTAACTTGTTAATTTTTAAAAAAACCTTCTTATTGGCCTTTCATTTGTTTTTCTGAGTTTTTAAATTGTATCCTTATTTTATTTTTCATTGTTTTAGATAATAAGGGTGTACTTATTTCTGGGCAGTGCTTTAGCTATAGCTTTCAGGTTCTGATAAAATTATGTTTTCATTCTTTCCGTTTTACATGAATTCTTTCTATTCCATCTCCTTTTGCACTTCAGTTGTTTGAAAGATTTAAAATTTCTAAGTGAAAAGCCTTTTGTAACTTATTATTAATTTCTACTTTATTCACTTATGAGGAGAGAATATTATTTCTGTTTTCTACTTTCTGGAATATAATTGAGGTTTTCTTTGATGATCTATGATCACTTTTTTTGGTAAATGTTCCATAGGCACTTGAAAAGATAGCACAGTCCATATTTTCAGATAGTTTTGATATGTATAAAAATAGCATATATCTTAGTAACAGTCAAATATTATCTTCTAGGATGGAGAAAAAATATAGAACTTTAACAGTTTTTATTTTCTCAGTCATTGCATAGTTTTATACAAATCAGATAAAATTATTATAAGTGACTTAAAATATTTAACAAAAAAACTTTAAATGGGGTCAGGGTCTAGCTCAGTGGCCTAAGCGCCTGCCCGGCAAGTGCAAGGTCCTGAGTTCAATCTCCGGTGCCACAAAAAACAAAAACAAAAAAATGGAGTTAAAAAACATATTTGAGGGAAAGTAAGTAGAATAAATCAGGTTTTTAAAAATAAGCCTTTTTTTAAAGGACCAAATTTGTCATTCTGCTAAATGCTTAATATTTGATCCCAGAAAGCAGAAACTGCCTACTGAATGATAATACTGAGATATTAATAAAGGTATACTCTGATTTAGTCTTTGTGTTAAAGCATGGATTCAACTATATATAACATGTTCCATCAACACATTTAAATAATGGTTTAAAAGTATTTCATTATGCTGCAGCAAAGTTATTACCTTCAATGCTACCTTCAATGTTACAAAAACTGCTTTTAGTTTCTATTTTCAATGCAAATACTTCAGACATTAAGACTACTACATTTATAGGACAAGTAGATAAATGGTTTAAATACAACAGAATTTTAAGCAAAATGTGTTTAAATTGGATTACTTTCACGTCATCAGTGTAATTAATTCATAAAAACATTTCTTTACCCAATATGTATTATTAAGTACTACTGGTAAGAGCTAGGAAGGAAATAAAGGTAGTACAGGAGTCTAGTTCAGCAGCCAACTGCTGATTTTTATGGTCAGTTTGCACTTTCTCACACATCGTGTTAGTCTACAGCAGATTTTCCAAGGAAGGATGGGCATGGAAAAAAATATTGATGTTGGAGGTAAGACTAAAATGAGCTGAAAGAATTCTGGTCCAATCCTTAGCTGAACTCATAAGGATGTCTGTGTGTTTTGCTCAGGACACTGCCTCTCTTTCAGCCTTTTAGGGAATCATTATTGCTCACTAACTCCATTCATTTACATCAATTTCACAGTAATCCAGACTTGCAAAATCATTTGGTAACTGCCATTCCTTTGCAAGTTATAATAATAATGATATAATAATAAAGCTTCAAGGTTAAACATGCCAGTGAATCTTAAGAAGATACTGACAGAATGTATTTTATTGAATTCTTAATTTGAGTTTCTTTCATATTTCAAATTAGAAAAATTACAATATTCTCTCTGTAATTTTAAATACAGATGTAAAGGAAAAATGTAGGATATAATACAATTCTAAGACATAAGTTTACAAATATAGGTATGGATTAATGTTGTTATTAAGCTAATTCCAGAATATTCCTTTTAAACATATGGTAGTTTCTTTCGGAGCAACAAAAGCAGGAGGTTATAGTCTACTAACCTTCAATTCTCTAAAATAAATTATTTTTATTAACTTATTTTTTGGTCAAATGGATCTTTGTTGGCATTTTCATTTTCAAGATAGTTGGAATTACTTATTTAATTGATGGTTTCATTTGCAAAGTAATGTTTCTGCTTTGGACTGACGAACTAAGATTCTAACCACAAAGCACAGAAAATATTCTTTGCCTTCTTACCTTAGCACACTGCATGTGATTGCAGCCTTCATTCTTCTGTATTGGAGACTTACAGTTAGCGCAAGGCTTGGAGTTAGTTAACAACCAGAGGCAATTGGCCGCGTCCTCATACGCTTCACTAACTCCCACAACTTTGGGATATTAAACACAAACAGAAAGATAAATGACAGTATACAACTTCAAGGGGGAAAATCTAGACTTTTCTTTGCAGGTTGTCTCTCCGTTTGAATCATACATTTATTTTCCTATTAGGATCTATAGCAAAGTTTTTAACTGCTTAATTTTAATAGCATAATCATAAGTTGATAAACTCTATTCTAAGGGTGCTATATTTATAAAACTTGGTTTAAGGTGATTTCTCTGTAAACTTGTATCCAAAAAAAAAAAAAAAAACCAGGGAAGAAACCCAAAATACTGGTTACTGTAGACAATAATTTTTTTAACTAGGTCAGTCACAAACATAATTATCAGAAATTCTTCATCATAGTGAAAAGCATGAAGTAACATCTTTTTTTTAAAAGAAATCCATGATTACTTTAGATAAGTTTAGAATGAATTCAATACAACCATGCCTAAAATTAAACTTATCATTTCCTCCCAAACTTGCTCCTTTCTGTCTAGTGTCTGTCCTGGTAAATGATATGATGCTCAGCTGTCTAGAATAATCCAGGAAGAGTGTAATTTCCAATACGCCCTCCTTGCTCCTTCACTCATGGCGTCCCGTGGGTTCTGCCTTTTCCTCATACTTGCTTCCTCTCCATTTACTCTTTTCTTATTGCTTTAGCTAGGGTCCTCCACATCTCTTGCCTAGACAATGAAAGCATAGAAAACCAAGTATCTCTCTAGCTCCTTCCTCCTTCCATTCCCATTTATGCGGCCTACACAGTGATCTTTCAAAAATAAAAATCTGTTTAAAATCTTTCAGTTGCTCCCTATCAACTACAAATGACTACAAGATAAAAGTCAAATTGCTTTAGCAAATAATACAAAGCCCTTCAAGATCCAATCTCTCTGCTTGGCAAGTTTCTTGTACTCTCTCCATCTCCATAACAAATTTTACATTTCATCTCTTAAATTCTTTTCTATCCTACTTGGGATGTCAATCTTAAGGAATGCTATGGTTTTTAAAGTTTCTAACTTACATTTTATAAACTCTTCCTGTGCCCCAGTGGAGAGACTTAGAGGCTGGAGAAAATTCTAGATGCATAATTTAATAATTATTTTTTTCTGCAAGAATTCCAGGAATCAACCCCCTACTCCAGCTCTTAAGTGCATCAGGAAGTCCTGTCTTTTTTTTTTTTTTTTTTGGTCAGAAAATCACTTTAGAATCATTGAAGGTGGCCTCTCCAATCAAGAATTTGTTTATCATGAAGATAGTTTCAAAGGGTGGTGAAAGCAGGAAAAGAGACTTTGAGTTTGAAGATTGTAAGGAAAATTTATCCAACTGTTAGATATAAGCTCCTGGAGAAGGAAGAGGCACAAAGATTTGGGCAGAAAACCTTGAAAAGTGGCTCTGTCTATGAATTGGAGGGGCTAAGCACTATGAGTATCTTTTCATAGAGCCTAGCGGTAAAGGGGTAGGGCCGTCTTGAACCCTGAAGGCCCATCTACCTAAGTTTGATTTAATGACACAACACCACTGGACCATAAACACTAGTCTTAATTCCACACAGCAAAGAGAAACAACAGCTGCAAGGCAGTGATCAGACTCAACTCCAGCTTTAAATACACTATTTGATGAGGAAGTTGAGGGGAAGAATTCCCAGATATCTTGGTAGGGCATCAGAGTTTCCGAAGAAATTTAGTATACTTATGGCTAATAGTGTCTAACTGTGGAGGAAATGCTGCTTACAAAAGATATGGTGATAAAACCTAATTACTAAGTACATTTCACATTTAAAACATCTAATTTTTGTTTAAAAGTAGGCCTTTTCCCTCTCTTTAGCATCAACATTATTTTTAGCTCCAAAACTCTAACATGTTCTTATGACTCTTATTGTCCATTGTTACAATAAACAAAGTACAATGGCATTAAAACAAAGCAGCCCTGTGACTTGCAACATAACAATTTTTTTCTTCTCCTCTAGGAGAGAATGCTAGCTCTTAACTGCATTTTAGTGGACTGCATGAAATAAATCATATTCAGAAAAGAACCAATTATTAGCATAATAAAAATTATGCTGGAAAAAATGCATTTTCAGTTCTCTTAAGTGGCTTATTCTATATATTTATCTCTTTGTAATGCTGTTCTAACACTGTGATACCTCATCTCCCTTCAAACTTTCTGTAAGTCTTCACTGGTACTATCAAACCCTTCTCCTTTCCTCAGTCACATGTCTATTTTACCTTGAATTTCTTTTCTTAGATAATCTAGTATGTCTCTTGGTTAGAAACATTAACTTCACTTAGTAAAGCATTAGATTATAACAGAATCTAAGATCATATTAGTAGAATCAAAAATGTATGCAAATGAAAAGTTACTTGTAAAGAACTGAACTTTTAAATCAACAACCTGAATTCCATGCCATAATCATTTATTAAATATGTATTATGAAAAAAACTGATCTGTAAGTTAACTATCGTTTCACAAATATATAACCACTCCTGCTTCTTGCTCTGCCTATTTACAGTAGAGGTAATGTCAATACTTTAAAAAACTACTTAAATCTTTTTTATTTTTACCACGCCCAGCTAGCATCAACTCTTTAAAAAAGAAGTGTTTCATAATTCTCTCCCAGAGATAACTGACCTTCTCCTTGCTTTTTTCCTCTCCCACAATTTATTACAGGATGATTTTCTTACATAGCATTTATAAACCTATATCATCTCTAAAATATAAATTTCAAGAGCATAGAAGGCATCTTATTTTGTATTTTCACATATAACAATAATAAATATTAAATAAAAAGACCCAAATGAAATTAAACTTTTAAATTAATTTGAAAGAAAAGAGCTGTTTTAAAATACTTTAAGAGATTGGAAATTACTGCAAAGCATATATAGTTATTTGTTGAATGTATGCATCGTTGTGGGTACAATTTAAAAAGGAGTCCTGCCAACCATGGTGGCCCATGTCTGTAATTCCAGGACTCTGGGAAGCTGATATAGCAGGACCACAAGTTTGAGCCCAGTCTGGGCAATTTAGCAAGACCCTGTCTCAAATTTTTTAAAAAGGGTTAGAGATGTAGCTCAGTGCAAAGGCCCTGGGTTCAACTGTCAGTACTGGGGGTGGGGGGAAAGTCCCCTGAGAAACTCAAGCCCATTTCATCACTAAGCATGTGTTTTGTGTCACTGGATCCAATCTAATATTGGCCTCCTCTGTAGAGAGGGATCATTAACATCACCTGATAGCATTTCTGTGAAGATACTAAAATAGGATATTTACAGGAGTCTCAGTGACAACAGTTACAGATAGGCTATTTATAAAAGTAAATTTACAGTGCCACATAATAGCAAAGAATTTACTCATCTTATCCTTGAAGTTTTATTGGAAATGAGAAGATCTTTTCACTACAGGTCATATACTAGCCCTGAGGCACAGAATAGCTGGATGGCCCAACCTAGGCTAAAAAAGAACGGTCAAAGGGTGAAGGGTAAAGGTGACCCTTACTTGCCTGTTTATATAAGGCTGGAAAGTCTAATTGGAAACATGGGAGTTTTCTATGATTCCTCTTTGCAAGAGTATGATGTGCAAAAGGATGCTGGTCAGAGGAGCGATGCTAAACCTGGGACCTCTCCCATTTACAAATTTGAGAACTAATTCTTAAGTAAACATTATAAGAAATAGGACTACAATTTCTTGAATGTTATTAGGAAACATGTAGCCCAGCTATCTAAAATTTCTCTTACGTTCTTCTGGTTTCATTTCGGTTATTTTTTGAAGCCAGTTTTTCCATGTTTGGCAGTCACATGGCTCATGTGCTTCACCAAGGCACTCCCTAAGGAAGAAAACAGAGAGCAATTAAAATATTCATCAATATCAAGGTGAAAACAATAGGGGGGAAACACTCTTTTAATTTAATTTAATTTAATTTTTTAATTTAATTTTTTTTTGTCTTTTTGAGACAGGGTCTCATCATGCATTTCAGGCTGGTCTTAGGCTCACTTTGTAGCCCAGGCTGGTCTCAAACTCGCAACGATCCTCCTGCCTCAGTCTCCTGAGTGCTGAGATTACCTTCTAATTTTAAAGTTGTAAAAACTGTGGCACAGCTGGGGATTTAGCTCGGTGGCCTAAGCGCCTGCCTGGCAAGCACGAGGTCATGAGTTCAATCCCCGGCGCTGCAAAAGAAAAACCAAAAAACAAAAAACTACAGCACAGTGATGAGATATGAAGCATTTCAATAGAGGAAATGAAAATGTGATTCCAAAGCTTAATAACATCAGACCAGAGCCGGGCGTGGTGGCTCACGCCTGTAATCCCAGCACTCGGGAGGCTGAGACAGGCGGATCGTTGTGAGTTCGAGACCAGCCTGGACTACCAAGTGAGCTCAAGGCCAGCCTGAACGGCATAGTGAGACCCTGTCTCAAAAACACCAGGGTTGGGGATCTAGCTCAGCGGTCTTAGAGCCTGCCCAGTAAGCGCAAGGTCGTGAGTTCAATCCTCGGTGCCACAAAAAAAAAAAAAAAAACCAAAAAAGTCAGACCAGTTTTCTTGGAAATCAGTACATTAATTTATACATTTTAAAAGTTCTAAACAGATTGCCTACTATTTGTGGCCCTAGTTTTGCATGACTAAGGTGTAAAACATTTTTATCAACTAATACTTTAAATTCAAGTTACTCAAGGTACATTCTTCAGGAAGGAGCATTGTTGCTATTTATGGGCTTTTTGGATAAGTAGAAGAGCAGGGCCCATGAAACCTAGAGATTAGAATATACATTTCATAAAGTGTACATTTCATCACCACATGACCCTTCTTCATTTTGAAGTTTGAGAAGCAATGTTTTCAGTCATATTCTTTTTTTTTTTGGTACCGGGGATCAAACTCATGACCTTGCACTTACCAGGCAAGTGCTTGAGCCACTGAGCTAAATTCCTGGCCCTTCAGTATTATTCTTACAGTTACTTTTACATCCTATTTCCCAGCTGTTAGGGTAATCTAATTTCCTTTCGATTAGAATTTGCTAAGCTCTGATTTAAATAACAACACCAACTTATCAGTTATAACTCAATTCTATATTCTTAAGATCTATGGTTATATAAGAAGTATATATACCAAGTATATATACCAAAAAGAGCTTATAGTCTTTATAAATTGCTCATTTTATTCAATATGATGCTCTACTGCATAGTACAAAGGTCATTATTCCAGTTAACAAAGTATTATTTTGGGGACAGAAAAATTGAAGCTGTAGATGACATCATCATCATTACTGTCATTATAAGTAATGTTTACAAAGGTTAAGTTTGTTAAGACATGCCAACTGACTCAAGTAGAGTCTTATAAACTAAGAGATAATATTCCGTTATATTAAGGAAGTATCCATTCTACTTCACACTCATTTGGGAGACTAATATTAAAACTAGAAAATAACAAGTGTTGGTATGGATTTGCAAAGATTAGAACCCTTGTGCACTGCTGACAGAATGTACTAATGTAGATGTTATGCAGAACAGTTTGATGGTTCCTTATAAAGTTAAACATAGAATTACCATGGGATTCAGCAATTTGACTCTTAGGTATATATCTAAAATAACTGAAAACAAACACTCAAACTTGTACATCAGTGTTTACAGAAGCATACAACAGCAAAAATGTGGAAACAACTGAAGTGTCCATCAACAGATGAGAGAATAAACAAGTTTTGGTATAATCATACATTGGAACCCAGCCACGAGAGGAGTGATACTCTAAACCATGGCCAACATGGAGCAACATTCTAAACCACGATACAACATGTTGGGTGAAATAAGCCAGACACAAAAGGACAAATATTGTAGAATTCTACTACACTGGGCACCGTGGTGCATGTCTGTAGTTAGGGTGAGGCAGGAAGACCACTTGAGTCTAGTAGTTCAAAGACAGTCTGGGCAACACAGTGACACCCCCTATCACAGGGGAAAAAAGGCTGATGTACAGAGTCAGAAAGTAGAATGGGGTGATCAGTGGCTAAGGCAAGGAAGATGAGGGATTACTGCTTATTTAATGGTTACAGAATCTTTAGGATTATAAAAATTTCTTAAAATGTGAAGGGGTGGTTGATGAGCCATGAATACAATTAAAATGGTTAAAAAGCACACTCTTAAAAATGGTTAAATGGTTAAAAAAAAAGTATCGATTATATTACCATTTTGGGGTAAAGTCCTTCCTTTCCTGACTTATCACTTAATCTGGGGTTTGGCAAATATTTTTTATAATAGTGGTTTCATAGAGCTCCTATTAACATGCTGAAAACTTAACAGTCAAAAAATATTGGGTTGTTTAAAAATGAGAGTGGATATATCATTTTTGTGGAAGTGCATATAAAAATCAACTCTGTTTTCCAGAAATGTAAGGAGTGTTTGTGATGATTTCATCTGGTGCATTGTACTAGCACACAGAAGAGCAAAAAATATGCTACAGATCTAGGAACAGTGTTTCCATATGGTGCTTAAGAATACATGTGGGAATGCAGAATTTACATTTTCCAAAACTCAGTAAAAAAAAAAAATCTGTTAATTATACCTCAATAAAGCTGGAAAACTTCAGATGCAAAATACCCTAATACATATACAGTATCTAAAACAAAAAAATGAACAATGAAATTAAATTTTTAAAGATTTTTTTTTCACCTAGAGATTAAATAGCACATTTGATCCACCCCCCAAACAAATAATACCAGTACAGTGGTTCTGTTCTTAGACCATTTTCTAATAGAAAAAAGATAGTATCACACAGAAAAATGCCCAAAGCCATCAAACTGAATCTAAAAAACCAGCACTATTTAAAAGGTCATAAGCAGACTTTTCAACACAAACTTTTAAGTGAAGGAGAGCCTGGAGTGAAATACTGCAAGCCCTGAAACAAAATAACCTCATTCGCATGTGGTGGTGCACGCCTATAATCCGAGCACTCGGGAGGCTGAGGCAGGAAGACTGTTGCGAGTTCAAGACCAGCCTGGATTACAAAGTGAGCTCAAGGCCAGCCTGAACTGCACAGAGAGACCCTGTCTCAGAAAGACAAAAAACAAAACAAAACAAAACAAAAAAAACAAAGAAAAGAAACTCTAACCCGGATTAAAGTACCCCACAAAACTATCTCTCAAAATTGATGGAGAAGATACTCTCATGACAAAGAAAACCTGAAGAAATTCATGACCAACAAGCCAGCACTCAAAAATGTTCTGAAGGACACTCTAGAAAGAGATACAATGAAGACTACAGTTCCATGAACTCCAATAGAATGAATCTACCAGGCAAGGCAAACAGTTAACAGAGGAGAAAGCAAGGGAGCTCACAACAGGAAAATAACATGACAAGGATAACTCAATACGTATTAGTTATAACCAGTAATGTAAATTGTCTCAATTTACTAATCAAAAGAAGCAGGCTGGCAGATTAAATTAAGAAACAAGATCCAACAATATGCTGCATACAAGAAGTACATTTAACACAAAGAGAAATTCATAGACTGAAACTCAAAGAATGGGAAACAACACTCCATGCAACAGTAACCCAGAAAAAAGCAGGGTAGTCATTCTATTTGCAGACAAAGTGGATTTCAAGCCAAGACTGATCAAGAGAGACAAAGAAAGTCATTAAAAGGACAATGCGAGAGGAAGAGAAAATAATCATAAATATGTATGTACCAAAAACAGTTCACCCAACTATATAAAACAAGTATGAATGGACATGAAAAATCAAATAAGCACTAGTACAATTGTAATGGGGGACCTCAGTATCCCACTCTCACAAATAGATAACTAGACAAAAAAAAAAAATCAATGAAGAAATATCAGAAATGAAACAAACTTCTGAAAAAATGGACTTAGTATATATCTACAGACCTCCCACAACATCAGAATGCACATTCTTCTTGGCTGCATATGGGACATTCTCCAAAATAGACCACGTATTAGCTCACAGAACACGCTCAAGTAAATGCAAAGGAACTGAAAGTATCCCATGCATACTATCAGATCATAGTACAATGAAATTGGAAATTAATGGCAAAAGAAACCACAGAAACCTCATAAATAAATGGAAATTAAATAACACCTTCCTGAACAACCAATGAGTCACAGATGAAATCAGACAGTTTCTACAATAAAATGATAATGCCAGTATAACATACTGGAACTTATAGCACACAATGCAAGCAGTCCTATGAGAAAAATTTATAGTACTAAATCAGAGAAATAGACCGAGGTCAAAATAACCTAATGTTAAAACCTCTTCTAGAAAAAGAAGAGCAAGTCAAATCCAAAGCTTGTATAGGGGAGGAAATTATAAAGATCTGAGCAGAAATTAATGCAATTGACACCAAGAAAACAATACAAAAATCAATGAATCAGAGAGTTGGTTCTTTAAAAGATTAAACATAATTGACAAACCCTTAGTCAACCTTATCAAAAAAAGGAAAGAAAACACTCAAATCTATGCAGTAGAATGAAAAATTCAAGCAGTTAAGAATGAAAAGGGTGAAATCACAATGAATCCTGCAGAAATCCAGATCATTAATACTTACTTTGAGAACCTGTATTCTAATGAAATGGAAAGCACAGAAGAGATAGATAGATTTCTAGATACATATGAATTACCAAAGCTGAATCAAGATGATATAGATTCTAAATAAACCAGTATCAGTCAATGAAACTGAAGATGTAATTAAACTGCTGAATTCTACAAGAAATTTAGAGAAGATCTAATGCCACTACTCTCAAACTCCTTAATGAAACTGAAAGGGAAGCAATGCTCCAAAACTCATTCCTGGAAGCAAGCATTACACTGATACCAAAACCAGAGAAGGATTCAACCAAAAAGAGAGCTACAGGCCAATCACCCTAATGAACACAGATGCAAAAATCCTCAATAAGATATGCCAAACAAAATGCAGCAAATCATCAAGAAGCTTACACACCATAACCAAGTAGGATTCATCCCAGGGATGTAGGGATGGTTTGACATATGCAAATCAATAAGTGTATTACACCCTATCAATACAGTCAAGGATAAAAACCACAGGATCTCAATAAATACAGAAAAGGCATTTGAAAAAGTCCAGCACTCGTTCATGATAAAAACACTACAGAAAACTGGAATAGATGGTCTTTACCTCAATCTGATAAAACCATCTATGACAAACTAACAGCCAACATCATATTAAACAGACAAAAATTGGACATTTTCACTCTTAAATCAGGAACATGATATGGATGTCCATTATCACCACCCTTATTCAATATAGTTCTGGAAACTTTAGTCAGAGCAATCAGACAAGAAAAAGAAAAGGAATAAGGATAGGAAAGGAGGATGTTAAATTATCATTATTTGCAGGTGACATGATATTCTACATAGATGATTCCAAGAATTCTACCAAAAGACTTCTAGATTTAATAAGCAAATGCAGTAGCATAGCTGGATACAAAGTCAACACTCAAAAATCAATGGCACTTTTGTACACAAATAACAAATTCACTGAGAGAGAATTAGGGAAACCACACCTTTCAAAAAATACCTAGGAATCAATCTAACAAAGGAAGTAAAAGACCTTTACATTAACAACTACAGTACTCTGAAAAAGGAGATTGAAGAGGATATCAGAAAATGGAAAGATATCCCTTGTTCTTGGGTAGGAAGAACCAATATAGTGACAATGACCACACTTCCAAAATTATTATACAGATTTAATGCAATGTCAATCAAAGTACCCATAACATACCTCACACAGAAAACAATTCTAAGATTCATTTGGGATCAGATGAAACACTGAATAGCAACACTGGGCAACAAAGGTAAGACAGAGGGCATCACAGTTCTTGACTGAAATTATACTACATAGCTACTGTGATAAAAACAGCATGGTTCTGGCAAAGAAATAGACCTGAGGATCAATGGAACAGACTACAAGATGCAGAAACAACTTCAAACACGCTTAGCCATCTTATCTTTGACAAAGGGGCCTAACACCTTCATTGGAAGAAAGACAGCCTCTTTAGCAAATGGTGCTGAAAAAAGTGCCTTTCTGCATGCTGAGGACTGAACCTAGACCCGTATCTCTCACCATGCACTAAACTAAAACCAAAATGGATCAAAGATCTAAAAGAGAAACACTAAATCTGCCATTAGAATACGTACAACTCTTCAAAATATAGGTGTAGGCAAAGACTTTTTGAACAAAAACTTGATCACACAGGAAATACCACAAAGAATCAACAACTGGAATCTAATCTTATTAAAAATCTTAGGCCGGGGATTTAGCCCAGTGGTTCAAGTGCTTACCTGGTAAGCATGAGGTTGTGAGGTTGATCCCTGGTACCAAAGAAAAAAAAATCTTTTGCACAGCAAAAGAAACCATCAATAGTAAAAAGAAAACCCACTGAGTGGTAAAAAAACTTTGCCAGCTGTTTCTCAGACAAAAGACTACTATTTAGAATACATAAAGAACTAAAAGCTGGGCCTGGTGGCGCACTCCTATAATCCCAGCACTCGGGAGACTGAGACAGGCGGATCATTGTGAGTTCGAGACCAGCCTGGGCTGCAAAGTGAGCTCAAGGCCAGTCTGAATGGCATAGTGAGACCCTGTCTCAAAAACACCAGGGCTGGGGATCTAGCTCAGTGGCCTAAGCACCTGCCTGGCAAGCATGAGGTTGTGAGTTTGATCCCCGGTGCAGCAAAAAAAGCAAAAACACAAAACAACAACAACAACAACCTCAAAAGAACAGACCCCCACCAAATTTAAAGACCCAATCCGAAAATGGGCATCTGTAATGAATAAACACTTCTCAGATGAAGAAATACAAACAGCAAATCAATCTCTGAAAAAATGCTCAACAGCACTGGTCATTTGAGAAATGGAAATTAAAACAACACCGAGATTTCATCTCACCCCAGAAAGAATGGCTATCATCAAGAAAATCAAACAATAACAAATGCTGATGGGGCTGTGGGAAAAAATGAACCCTTTTCTACTGTTGATGGGAGTGTAGACTGGTGCAATGACTGTGGAAACCAGTGTGGAGATTCCTCAAAGTTACTAAACCTAGAGATCCCTATTCCCCTTTTTGGAATTTTCCCAAAAGAATTAAAAACAGCATACTGCCGGGCATAGTGGTGTACATCTGTAATCCCAGCACTTGGGAGGCTCAGGCAGGAGGATCACTGTGAATTCAAGGCCAGCTAGGGCTACTAATTGAGTTTAAGGTCAGCCTGAACTGCATAGTGAATTTGTCTCAAAAAGATAAAAAAAAAATTAAATCACACTAAGTGAGATATGTAATACCCATGTTTATAGCAACACACTTTGAAATAGCTAAATCTTAGAAACAACCCAAATGCCAACCAACTTATGAATAGAATAATACGTGGTTTTTCTAATACAATGGAGTACTACTCTGCCATGAAGAAGGATAAATTTGAGACATTTCTAGCTAAATGGATGCATCTTGAGACCATCCTCTGAAGTGAAATAAATTGGACACGTGTATATACCACATGGTTTCTCTGATGTGAGAAATGAAAGTGTAAATGAGTATGTATAATATGTATCATAGATATTGTGAAACAGGAAGAAAATGTTCAAATGGGAAGGGGAAGTGGGAGAGGAAGGAAGGGAAAATGAAAAAAGAGAATAGAAGGAAAAATGGAAACAAAGGGTTTGCAAATAAGGAGGGGAAGGGGTTGAAGGGAGGGGAGGGAAAGGAAAAAAAAAGAAGAATCAAGATACATCATGTACAAGTACAAATTCCATATGATGAATGTTACCATTATGTGTATCTAAAAGGTATCAAAAATTAATTTTTAAAAAAGCAAAAGGCCATAATTCCTTCTCAGTGTGCTTGGCTTTGAGGCTGTGTTGCAGCTTTTCCTTTCCAGAACCTCAAAGGACCACACAGACTTACTGGTTACTTAGGTGCCAGCCCAGGCAGTAGGATCTCTTCAGACTGTTACAACAGCTTGGCACAGCGTCTGCTTGTTTCCAATGCAATATGAAAAGTGGGCATGAAAGGGAGAAGCTTATAAACAGAGGAAGCGATAGCAAGGACAACAACTAGAAAGACAGCGAAAGGCTGCTATCTATTTAATACTACTAAATATCTCTGAGTGCTAAGGCATCTGGGAAAATAAATTCCAACTTCTCCAAAGTAGTGTAATAACTCCTGCCAGATATAATAGGTGACTGATAATCTGGATTTGAAATACAGTCCTGCTGACATTGCAAATCTAAATTCCTGAAGAAAGTTTAATCAGTGACTGGTGACCAGCATTCTTAAGGACCTAGTATTTATTTGTTGTTGAAATGACCTCAAAATGTCAGTATAATTATGTTTAGGGAGGGGAATCTTGGCACAAGGACAAATGAATCTTGGCTAGTGATACCAGTGAAGTGAATCTACTCAAAAAGAGACATGCTCTTGTAAGAGATTATAAAGGAAAAAAGTTTGTTTAATATAAATTCCTTGACACTGTCCACACTGACTGGAAGTAACCTAACATGAACAGTTCAAAGAATGGCTCTTCCCTTGAGAACGTGTCAATATGCACAACTATTGGCAGGGATAGTGTATATAGAGGCTCACAAGGGTGAAGAAATACCCTGCTTTATAAAGCTTCAAGTTTCATTACTGAAGGAAGAAATTCTTATCAAGAGATTGGCAATTTCAATTCAAATGTCATTTTAGAACTTCATTAACAACCAGTTGTAAGTGAAAATCCTCGTTTTTATAATTATCCTCCTTAGCTAACATTTTTTAGCCTACCAGGCATTGTTTTCAATATGTGTGACTTCTGAATTGTTCCTTACAATTCAGTTTTGAAATTGGTATTACTTAACTCTATGTTAAAGCATAGAGAGGTTCAGTAATCTGTGAAACATTGTAAGAGTAGCAAGTAGAAGCTGGGTGTGGTGGTGTATGCCTGTAATCCCAGCACTCGGGAGGCTGAGGCAAGAGGATTGCTGTGAGTTCGAGACCAGCCTGGGCTACAAAGTGAGCTCAAGGCCAACCTGAACTGCAGAGTGAGACCCTGACTCAAAAAAAAAAATACAAAAAAAAAAAAAAAAAAGAGAAGCAATGAAGAGCTGGGGAATGTTGCATTAGTCAGAACTCTGATACTTTAATAGCTAGATACTGCCAATCTGGAAAAACCTTTTTTTCTGTAATTGGGGCTATTAAGCTAAGACACTTGATTAAAAGAGATGACATGCAACAATTAGGTTTACAAATGAGGGTAACTTCATCTGTTTTGCCCAAAGAATTCTTGGCATGGATTTTTGTATGTGTAGAGACAGATAATGTGTGAAAATATTTTTTTACTCAACATTCATGATCTTAACAAAAGAGTAGGCATTATCAAAATCCTTATCATAGGTACTGGAGAAAAACATAATGAGGTGATAATTTTAATGCAAAGACATTCACTTTCAATGCTTTTTGTGAATATGTAACAAGTCCACACCTTATACTCTGATTCACTAGAAACTCAAATGTGCTGGAAAGCTGACACTGTGGTTCCTTAACTTGTGCATCACTATGACTGAAGCCTTCCTAGCATAAGTTTCAAATATGTTTAACTGTTTATGGGTTTTGAAGAGAAATTCCAAGAAAGTCTTTCAGCTTATAGTGGAGATACTGGGGACTGTCACTGGAGGTACCTCTGACAAACAAGACTTTAAAAGCTTGTCTAAGAGCAACTTTGTACTAATTCAAAGGGCCGAGAAATGACATTGTAGCATTTCTACTTATAATATAAAGACAAACCGGAGAGAAAGTTATTGGTTCAAGTCACAGTCCACCTGGGTTTTGAATATCAACTGGAGATAATTTTGCCCAAGTCAGAAAAAAGCTCTATATAAAGGTTAGGGGAGAAAGCATCTGAGGTAGAGTTATAAAAGGCACAAAACTTGCTTTGTGCTGTTAGCAAGTTACAAAAGAAAGGACTATTCTGTCCTGGGAATGGAAATGCCTACCATCACCTCTCCCCCAACAATGCATATATTCAATTATATCTGGGCAGACGTCTCTGGGGCAGGGCTCAGCTGACCCTATCACATGTAGTTTTTAAAAAGTCATTGCCATTTTGTAGTTTCTGTAATCACATTTAGAAAATTATTTGAGCTTTTTTTTGGGAAATAAAGGAATAAAACCAGACATGCCTGTATTTCATAAAGATCTGTCTTGCAGAGTCTCTTTTTACAGGAAGAGATTTGCTTCTCATTGAAACAACAGATAAGGATAGCAGGAAACATGCGACCATTTCTATTTACAATTACGGATCATGGTCAAAGCTTTTATGCTATATTAATAAGAGTAAGAAGCCAAGAATATAAAAACAAATATAAATTAGTGTCTAGCTGGGCATAATGAGCACACCTGTAATCCTAGCACTCGGGATGCTGAGGCAGGGGAATTGCTACAAGTTAGAGGCCTGGGCTACTTAGTGAGCTCAAGGCCAGTCTGAACTACATAGTGGGACTCTGTCTCAAAAACCAAAATCTATGCAAAAATTAAAGTGTAGAGAGATGACCAGGGATTTAGCTCAGTGGCGTAAGCACCTGCCTGGCAAGTGCAAGGTCATGAGTTCAGTCCCTGGTGTCACAAAAAAATAAATAAATAATAAAGTGTAGAGAGATGAAGAAGGCAATGTACAAATCCTACAGACTCTCAAATAATTTAATGAATATTAACGCTAAAAGGCAACAAGATTAAATGGAAGAACTTAAATCTGAGTTTGTCCTTCATAAAGACTACGACCTATTCCAGTAGGTTTACTTATCTTTAGTCAACTTATTACTTGGCTTATACAAAGAGAATGGGAAAGAGTACAAGAAACTAAAAGCTAAACAATAGTAAAAATTAAAGCTCAGTCATAGAAACAGAGCTTAAGACAATGGTCATCACAGATTTTTCTTTTCAAAACGTTATTTTTCTCTGATCACAAAAAATGCTGTTTTTATTTTATCTTCTGCACAGTTTATTAATTTTTGTTTCCTTTCATTTAGCACATACAACTAACCCTTTAAAACTCAAACTTTTTCAACCAGGATTTCCCATATGAACAGAGAACTTAGAAAAAGATTTATGCCATAATTTTTTAAAAATCTTCCCAAGATAAAACTAATAAAACTAATAAAATTCTAATAAAACTAATAAAATTCTAGATGTACAGGATACACAGAAAAGGTATTTTAGGGTACTAGCGTTTAATTTGCTCAAGTACCATCGCATTGACTTAAGAGAAAATTCCTTCATTACTCTAATATTCTTACTTTATATTAAAGTAGATTCATATTTATCTAAATGCCACCTATCTGCTAACAATAGAGCCCATAAGAATTCATTAACTCCCATCTCTTTCTATAGTTCCAGTCATATTTTTACTGCTTGGATAGTGAGGTAGAGCTAGTAACCAACCATGAATAATAAAAAAATGTAAAATTCTAATAAAATACTAGAAATTTGCTAATTTAAGTATTTCAATAAATTACCTTACAGCATGTGGATAATAATTTTGTTCAGAATTATGTTGCTATTTTACTTGCTCAGTCTCATTTAATCACAAAAAGTAGTAAATATGGTTTTGTTTCATTGATTGCTATTCCCAAGCACCCAGTACAGGAGTTAGAATTTTTTGGTAAAAGACTAAATAAAGTAACTACAGTAAGACCTTGGATTGTGAGTAAGTTGTTCTGTGAGTGTTCCAGAAGATGAGTAACATTTCTAATAAATTTTCACTTGACAAGTGAGTGATGACTTGCAATAAGAGTAGTATATGATGGCAAACATCACACGTTCACAACTGAGCCAGTGGCCCCTTCCTCCCTCTCTCTCCAGGATTGCGGGTGGTATCTCCCAGCAGCAGGAGGTCATGGAGGAGATCTCACCTGTAGAAGAGGAGGAGAAAAAGTGGAGGACTCCCTCACTGCATATGAGATTAGGGAGAGGTGTAAAATGTGGGAAGCAGTGCAAAATTTTGCAGAAAAGCACCACCCGAATAAGGCTGTAGTAGTGTGAGTGATGAATCTGTTTAACAACAATGCAATGTCACATTTCTGCAAAATCTTCAAAAGGAGGATTGTTAAAGTTGCATGAAAAGAAAGATTCCATTGAACCAATAGAAAGCAGTGATTCTCTTAGTGATAGTAAAAGTTGTCCTACACAATAACCCTCCTCTCCTCCCTCACACCAACCACAAAAGTTTTCAGAGGAAAGTGCAGCTTAATTTTTTTCTCTATATTTTGTATTTTCTATATTATTTTGTATTATATTACAATACTGTAATCACTTTTATATGAATATTTTTGTGTAAGGAGTAAATCATCTGAGTTTCCATTATTTCTTATAGGGAAAATCACTATGACATATGAATGCTTTGGATTACAAGCATGTTTCTGGAATGAACTACACTTGGAAACCAAGGTTTTCCTGTATTTTGAGTTTTGCCAGTCATTTAGTTTCTGTTGTAAGTACTCAATTTTGCTGTCATAGCCTCAAATAAGATACAATACATAAACTGGCAAGAAAGAACGTGGCTGTGTTTCAATAAAAGTTCATTTTCAAAAAAAGTCTGGGCAGTAGTTTGTTCTTTTACCTCAAGTTTAATATTATATGTAGGAACATGGTTAGTTTAATGAAGTACTTTTTTTTTTTAACCAAAATGTATGCTTAAACAAATACAAAACAATTAAGATAAGATAATCTCTTTCAATCTATTGGAGCATAGTGGAATGAAACTAAAAAAAGCAAAGGAAACCACAGAAACTTTGACAACACATGGAGATTAAATAATACACTCTTGAATCGAGTCACAGAAGAAATCAGGAAAAAAATGAAAAACTTCTTAGAATTAAATAACAATGGAAACACAACATACCAAAGTCTATGGGACATATGAAAGAAGTTCTAACAGGAAAGTTTATAGCTGCGAATACCTCCCATTAAAAAAAAATAGAGCAATCCCAAAATAAATAACCCAGTGATGCATTTCAAGATACTGGCAAAACAAAAGCAGTCCAAATCCAAATGTTGTAGAAGGAAAGAAATTATAAAGATCTACGCAAAAATTAATGAAACTGAGACTAAAAAAAAATTACAAAGGTTCAATAAATCAAAGAGCTGATTCTTTGAAAGAACAGACAAGATTAGCCAGGCCTGGTGGCACATGCCTATAATCCCAGCACTGGGGAGGCTGAGACAGGAGGATCGTTGCAAGTTCGAGACCAGCCTGGGCTACAAAGTGAGCTCAAGGCCAGTCTGAACGGCATAGCAAGACTCTGTCGCAAAAGACAAGGGCTGGGGATTTAGCCCAGTGGCCTAAGCACCTGCCTGGCAAGCACAAGGTCCTGAGTTTAATCCCCAGTGCTATTAAAAAAAAAAACAAAAACAGACAAGATTGATAAACCCTTAGCCAAATTTACCAAAAGAAGGAAAGAAAGCCAGGTGTGGTGGTGCACTCCTGTAATCCTAGTACTCGGGAGGCTGAGGTAGGAGGATCATTGCAAATTTGAGACCAGCCTGGGCTACAAAGTGAGCCAAAGTCCAGCCTGAACTGCATAGTGAGACCCTGTCTCAAAAAGACAAAAAAAAAAAAAAAAAAAAAAAAAAAAAAAAAAAAAAAAAAAAAAAAAAAAAAAAAAAAAAAAAAAAAAAAAAAAAAGCAAAGAAAAGACTTATGTCAATGTACTTAAAAATGCAAAACACAGAATCACAATGGACACTACCAAAATCCAGAGGATTTTAAGAAACTATTTTGAGAATTTACAGTCCAATAAATTAGAGAATCTAGAAGAAATGGATAAATCCAGACATATATGAATTAATAAAATTGAACAAAGAAGATATAAAGCCTAGAACAGATCTGTAAAAAACTATGAAATAGAGGCAGTGATAAAAATCCTACAACTAATGGGTCACTGATGGATCACAGCTCTATTTTATTAGAACTTCAGAGCTAGTACTCCTCAGACTCCTCTGTGAAACTGAAGAGAAAGAATGCCAAATGCCAATGCCAAGGTGATTCCTTGAAACTAACACTACCTACAAAATCAGACAAAGACTCAACAAAAACAACAAAGAAAAATATATTTCAATTTCTTTAATGAACATAAAAGCAAAGACCCTCAACCAGATACTTTCAAACAGAATGCAAGGAATCATTAAAAAGATCATACATTATGACCAAGTTGGCTTAATGCCAGGGATGCAAGGATAGTCCAACATACATAAATCAATTAATTTAACACATCACATAAACAGAAGGATAAAATTCACATAATCACCTGTGTAGATGCAGAGAATCCTTTGACAAAATTCAACATCTCTTCATGATAAAACCCTAATGCAAATAGGTAGGTATAGAAGCTTCTTACCTCAAACTCATTGTTATGGTTTGCATATAAGTGGCCCCCTCAAGCCTCATGGAGTTATGGAAGTGGATGAATCTAGTGCTTGTGACTGATTTGTTGTCTAGTGATGGGATTGGCAGTGGGAGTTCTGCACGTACCCATGGGTGAAAGGAGGCAGATTCTTCCCCTTTTTGCACGGTTTGCTCTTGCCGCTTGCAGCCGCCATGAATGGCTGCCCCTCCGCCACGCCACCCTGACTTGGAGCCAGCTGAGTATGGACTGAAACCCTGAAAACTGTAAGAAATAAACCTTCCCTTCCCTAACTTTGGGTGTCGGGTATTTTGTCTCAACAATGAGAGAAAAGTAACCAAGACACTGATATAAGCCATTTACAACAAACCTGCTGTCAACATCAAAACCTAAAATTATGAACAAGGCAAAGGTGTCCAATTTTACCACTCTTGTTCAATACACAGTAGTACCTTGGTACACAAACTTAATTTGTTCCACGATTCTGGAAAAGATGGGCATGTTCATGCTTGTGCAGGAAAGATGTTCATCATCCCATGCAGAGTTGACAAACAGAACCAAAATTTTGGTAAACACTTTTGTTTGCAAACTGAATTGTTCACAAATGAAAGTGTTTGTGAACTGAGGTAACAATGTGATACTCAAAACTTGAACAGCAATCAGTCAAGAGAAAAAAATAAAAGGGATATACTGTGCAGTAAATAGGAAAGGAAGAAGTCAAACTATCCTTAACTATAGATGCCATGATTCTTTACATACAAGAACCAAAACCTCCAACAGCAGACTCATCACTAATAAACTCAGCAGTGTCAGGATACAAATTAACACAAAAATCAAGAGGGTTCCTATAAACCAACATTCAACCCATTGAGAAAGAAATCAGGAAAACCCCATTAATTTCAACAAAACAAAACAAAACATTCTAGGAATTAACCAAACCATGGAAGCAAACAATCTCTATAAGGAAAAGTACAATACTCTGTAAACAATTAAAAAGGACATTAGAAAGACATCCCTATTCCTCGATACGCAAAATTAATACTGTCAAAAGGCTTGTACAGTATGTCCCTGACTTACGAACATTCCAATTGTGAACTTTCACAGATATGAATAGACTTCATATTATGAACATTCGTAGTAGTAGCATGAACAATCGTGGAAGTAGTTTATGGGGAAGTAGTGCCCCAGTTGTGCTGCTGTGTGCTTAATGTACAGTGTGATAGTGTGCAGCAGGACAGTCCTCGATCAGAGCTCAGGATGTCCAGAAGCAAGAAGAAAAGTAGTAGTGATATGGAGGGGACTGCTAGGAAGTGCAAAGCAATACACATTATATATATGTGTCCAAGGTGTGCAAGACTCACTTTGTCAGACTTACGAAGAAGCCAAACTTACAAACAAACCTGATTCACAAATATTCTCCTGGAACGGAACTGGTTCATAAGTTGGGGACTTACTGTATTACAAAAATGATACATAGATTTAATGCAATTCCAATAAAAATACCAACCCCACACTCCATAGACCTTGAAAAAACAATCCTAAAATATATAGAACCAGAAAAGACCCAGGATAGTGAAAGCAATGCTGAACAAAAAGAGCAAAGCAGATGGCGTTATAATCCTGGATTCCAAATTATACTACAAAGCTGCAGTAATAAAAATGTCTTGGTACTGACTCAATTATCGACATGTTGACCAATGGAACAGAACTGAAGGTAGGGTTGGGGATTTAGGTCAGTGGCTCAAGCTCTTGCCTGGTAAGCACAAGGTCATGAGTTCAATCCCCAGTACCAAAACAGACTGTACCTTCAGCCATCTGACTTTTGACAACAGGCCAAAAACATATTCTGGAGAATGAACAGCTGTTTTAACAAATGGTTCTGGACAAACTGGTTATTCATGTGCAAACAAATGCATTTAGACCTGTATCTCTTACTTTGCACTAAAATCAAATAAAAAAATGGATCAAAAACCTAGAAACAATAAATCTGTTGGAAGAGAAAAAGGGTGAAACTCTTAAAGACATAGCAAAGACATTCTCAATAGTAACTCAACTGCACACGAAATAATACCAAAAATCAACAAATAGGACATATAGGGAAGCATCCAAGAAAGGGAAGAGAAACCTACAGATGGGAAAACTTTTTTTTGCCAGTTACTTAGAAAGAGGACTAATATCTAGAATTTGTGAAGAATTCAAAAAAATAGATGCCAAAAAACAAAAGACCAAATCAAAAAATGGGCAACTGAGGGCCAGGGATGTAGCTCAGTGGCATAAGTGCCTGCCTGGCAAAAGTGAGGTTGTGAGTTTGATTCACGGTACCAAAAAAACAAACCCCCCCCCAAAATAAAAGGCAACTGATGAATAGATACTTCTCAAAAGAATAAGTATAA